>JBBBDQ010001504.1:487500-677500 GCA_037127315.1 Ascarosepion bandense
CTATTTAATCCTGTCTTATCCTTGTACACTGTTTAATCCTTTTTCTTATCCATATACCTATTTAATCTTTCTTATCCCTTGTGCCTATTTAATCGCTGCTTATCCCTTGTACCTAGCTGCAAATGCTACACACTCTACATACTATTTAATCCCTTTCTTATCTCTTGTACCTATTTAATCACTTTCTTATCCCTTGTAGACTATTTATCCTTTTTCTGCTTATCCCTTGTACCCTATTTAATCCTGTCTTATCCTTGCTTACACTATTTAATCTTATCCCTTGTACCCTATTTAATCCTTTCTTATCCCTTGTACACTATTTTAATCACTTTCTTATCCCTTGTACCTATTTAATCCTTTCTTATCTCTTATTTCCCTATTTAATCCTTTCTATCTCTTGTACCCTATTTAATCCTTTCTTGTCCTTAGCAGACTATTTAATCCTTTCTTATCCCTTGTACCCTATTTAATCCTTTCTTATCCTTGTACACTATTTAATCCTTTCTTGCTCCCTTGTACCCTATTGTCCTTTCTTATCTCTTGTACCCTATTTAATCATACTTATCTCTTGTACCCTATTTAATCCTTTCTTATCCCTTTAAGACTATCCCCAATCCTTTCTTATCCCTTGTACCCTATTTAATCCCTGTCTTATCCTTGGCATACTATACCAATCCTTTCTTATCCTTGCTTTCCCTATTTAATCCTTTTCTTATCTCTTGTACCCTATTTTAATCCTTTCTTATCCCTTGTACACTATTTAATCCTTTCTTATCCCTTGTACCTGTTTAATCCTTTTCTTATCCCTTGTGCCCTATTTAATCCTTTCTTATCCCTTGTACACTATTTAATCCTTTCTTATCCCTTGTACCCTATTCTCTCGCTGTAACATCCTTGCGCACTAGTGGCGGCCCTGACTTAAAAAAGAAAGAAAGACACACATATGTATGTAAATCAATAAGTCCATTATCCAACGGTGAAAAACAGATTCATGTAAAATAACAAACATTTGTTAAAGCACTTGCTTCAGTGGTGAATATTAATTACATAAATCAAACATTATACAGTGAAAGTTTTAGATAAAAATTTAGTTAATTTTTACGTGTCAGAAAAATGATTCTTCCCTCGATGATTGCAAATCATACCTTACTACTTATGGATCTATACATAATACTTATCTACTGACACTGACTGTAGCGTCTCTTCCATTGCTACAGAATCACGTCTAGCATTTATAAAATGTAAAAATATCGTTTCAAACATTTATTTATTTTATAATATTATATTGACTCTATTTTGATGAAAAATTGTGTTTGCGTCGTACAATGGAAGGAAATAAAGCCATTGGCGTAAATTAGTTTTTACAGTTGAAAAATGCTTGCTACAAAAAACAAAAACAAAACAAAAAACAAAAACAAAAACAAAAAAACGGAAGCAAGGAATATGCACGTTCACAAAATTGCAACATTCTGCGCATTTACAACTTTGCAAAATGTGAAATTTGTAAACGGATTGAACGGAAATGCAAAGAAAAGAGAAAAAAAAAATTGTCTTTCATGAATTTTATGAAATTTTTATCGAGCTTAGGAAAATATTCATGGCTTCAGGGTAAATCATTTGATAAAAATAACGCGACTGTCACTGTCGCTGCTTAAGCAACCATAGTTGCATGATTTATAATTTAATCTGATGAATTGATTATATATGCATGGACTCTCCAGTCGAGAAAGATGGATGAAGGTTTAATAAACATACAAACACACATGCAGGGAGTGATGGGTAAATTGACGCCATTTTGTATTTTCAATTTCGCGAAATATTTGTTTTTGATTTTATAGCCTGCACTGTATAGTAGGGTCAGTTGGGCACCGTCTATGAGGAAAACAACACCATAACTCAATTCACTTAGACAGAAATTTGGAAACGGCATAGTGTACTGCTTGGCATTCGCGCCGAAAACACAAATGCGAAAACTTCTGAGTGCCTGGGTGTCAATCTGTGGACAGGGAAGAAGATTCGGAGAGTTGGAAGAGTCTAATGGTGATTACGAAGGTGTTTAGAGTTATCATTATTTTCATTTTTGCATAACTTAGACGGTAAATTATTCATCGCTCTCCCTCTCTCTCTCTCTCTCTCTCTATATATATATATATATATATATATATATAAACTTATTTATAAATGAAACTTGGTCTCTGTGTGTGTGTGTCCGTTACCTATAGACTCCGAAACGACTGAACCGATTTTCTTGAAAATTTACACAGTTGTACTATAAGCGTCTGCGAGTGTTCTTAGCTAGATTTAGAAAATTCATTTAATCTTTTTATCAATATTTTGTATGTTATTTAAAGCCATAAAATATTTTTAGTCTGCAAAAATGTATTGGAGATAATAATGTTTTACTGATGCAAGTCCTACTGATTCACCCATAGCTGGGGGTTAAGAAATGGATTCATACTTTTCCTAAGATATGAATTTGTGCGTAAGTAATTATAACGAACCCGACTGGAATTAGAACTTGGGTCTCTGATTTCCAATTCTGAGCCATTATCAATGACACCACTCGCACACTAAATCTTGCAGCACCTGGTATTCCCAAGCAGTTAGCCGTCTAGGTATTAACCAGGCTCGACGTTGCTTAACTTTGGTGGTCGTCCAAAATCGGTGTTTCACCGTGATATGGACATAAACTGAATAGATAGTTTTATTACTGTTACATTTGAACTTAATGGAAGCTAGCTTCACAGTAGTGGCCTTTTACCCGACACAAATATGTTTAGAAAATACATTTCGTCTTTCCGTTAAGCAATGGTTAGCATGGTAGTTTGAGTCATATATTTCCAATTCTTACGAAATGATCTTCACAGTGGTGGCCTTGTATCCGACACAGATAAGCCTAGTAAATATTTGCAAGTTTTGCTTTAAAATATGATAGGCAATGGTTGTCGAAGGTATACCTTTGATTTTCTCGAAATGACGTACACTTTCTTTATAATTGGTTGCTATACGACCATAGCCTTTTGTCAGACTAATTCAATTTTCGCAAATAGACACTTTCTTTTTATTCGTCCCCTTACCCATTGAAATTATTTCCTTTTGTTAATTATGTAAAGAAATCTGCCTTCTTTTAATTTTAAAATATGTCCTCGTTTCAATTATTTTTTTTTCAAATACAATTCTGATTCCTAATTGCCAGTAGCTTAGTTTAAAAGTTTCATTTACTAATGACGTTTTCTGATATTTTTCCTTCCTTTTTTTTTTTATTTAATTTTTTCCCTTTCCGTTCCCATTCATTGTGCATTTTTACTCGTTACTCGTTTTTTGACAACAACGCTCAATTCAAACGTTTGACAATTTAATACCTCTTTCTGTGTCTTTCATCTTTTGCTCGACGTGACAAAAAAAAGGTTACTGGCATTTTGACAGCAAAGTGAACGCAAACATTTTCACCACTTATCATCTTCTCTACCCTCCCTCGACGGCAAAGGGTTAGCTCAAAGCGAAAAAAAAAAAAATTAAACAGCAAAATGTTGAAAAGGACACATCCATCAGCAAGCGGGAGTGTTATTCTTTTATTCAGTGTAGTTCTTCTCACTTGTCGTAGTTGTAGTCGGAATAGAAAGAAACACTTAATGAATGGTAGCAATAGCTAAAGATCCAATAAAAAGTACAGACCTTTGACAACCAGGGCAGGGTTATGACAGACGACTAAAAACATGATACATAAATCCGAAAGAACATTTAAATAGCGAAAGATGCTTTCTAAAAATTAAACAAATGTTAACTTGAGATCTAAACTTATATAATAATGGAACTTTGTCTGTGTGTCTGTGTCTCTGTGTGTGTGTCCGTTACCTATAAACTCCGAAACGGCTGAACCGATTTTCTTGAAAATTTACACAGTTGTACTATAAGCGTTTGCGAGTGTTCTTAGCTAGGTTTTGTGTCGAGGTACCCCCGATAAATATCGATAATCGATAATCGATAATCGAAAAAATCAGGTTATAGAAGGAGTGGTCTGATTTTAATCAAATTTCATACACTCATAGACAAAGACATAAGAAACGATATTCAGAAGTTTCAAGGTTGCAATTCTTACAATAGTGCAGAAAATCGATAATATTTATATATAAAAGGCAAGATGTTTGTGTGTGTGTGTTTGTATGTTTTTTATTTTAGTTTTTTGCTTCGGGTTTGGCTCTAAGTAGGTATAATTGTAGTTCTTAGTCTCAGCCATGATACCATTTACTCAGAGGACTTATTTAGCCTTCAAAATTCAGTTTACAACGAAAAAACTTATTTGATATCGACACCAGGAAATCAAAATTTGACTTACATCCATTCGTTTTTCTTTCAGTCTACGGTTTCGCTTTAACTGGAAACAATTATTGCTTTTTTAGTCTTTCGTGCCAACGTCCAAAGAATCTGAAGTCCAGGACCATGGATTAGTTTTAAAGTTTTCATTACACCCGAGCAACGCCGGACTATACTGCTAGTTACACATAAAGAGACAGAGTTTGATATGAAGCACAGGTTAAGATTTAAATGATCGTGGAAGCATCCTCTTGGGAGTAGGTCTCATAAAGCAGCTGTTCATTGGAAGAAGCTGCTAATAAGGAAGAGAGCCGAACTGCTATCCTCAATCCTCGTATCTGGCAAAGCATAATGGACAATTTCATTTCACATGAAGCCGAACCTTGAGGTGACTGAGATGATATTTTACCGAAAATTATTGAGAATACCATAGACGAGACATGTGTGCTTCCAGGAAGTTTGAAGAAAAATGGGAACGACTTTCTCCCTAATATGTATTATTTTTTCCCAATATTTTTGCACACTTCCTAGTACTAGTTTGATTATGAGCACTACTGTCACATGTGACATTAGCTCAGTGATTAACAGTACGGCAAACAGTATTGAACTGACCGAGTTCAAACTCCAGTTGAGGTAGTTTTAAGTAATTTCGCTTTCATGCCTCTGGAAATGGTCTGACTGAATTGGTCAGATAAGCGATTAATTCTTACTGCTGTTGTCATGTAACTCAGTTCAATCTGTTAAATATTACTTTCAGACAAGAGTGTGTAGCGCCAAGTATCTTGACAACCGCTATATAAAATACCATCAGCAACCTAGCCTTTGATCATAAATTTAAAAATCCAGGTGTGATTAAATTAAAAGATAGCATGTATATTCATATTATTTCTGATGGTTTCAACATGATCTTATCTACAAGCGGGTGCTGAAAAGTCCTCTGTTAACCAAAATCAGATTTTTATTTTTTGAAAGAGCTTCTGTCTTGATCCGGAAATTTTTCAGCTCCTCTTAGTGTAGGTACCTTCTCTAAATCGATGAAAAACCGCACAGTATAAATAAAAAAAGGCCCCAAACTTAATAAAAACGCACCTTTTCATCAAAATGTTTATATTATTATTTAAAAGAAAAATCAAAGTGTTTTTTAATTATTATGAAAAGTAAAAAATTACTCCATTCTAACACGTTCAAAATTGTGATTTTCGTTAGCGGGTAACCAAATCCTTACGAGAGTTTACAATGGAAAACAAAATATTACATAACTCAGTTTTTTTCCGGTGACAAATACATTAATTTGGAAATTCTCGCAAAAATCAAATAATTGTCGGATTTTAATGAAACTTTCAGGACTTATTCATAAATTAATTAAATTAATTTTGAAATGATTATTTTTTAAAAATCTTCGTAAAAATATTCTTTTTACATGTGTTACGTCCCCACCACCTAAATTCATGAAATAAAAAAAAATTGTTGCGATAATTAATTTTATTAGTTAAACGCAGGACTCAGGTATATCATCTATTATTTTTTTTGAAAAATTTTGCCTCAATAATATAATAAAAAACACAATATTACTATGAGATTTAATTTGATAAACTTTTAATTGCATGAATAAATAATATAAATTAAGGACATTATAGTCCCGAAAAAATTCGATTAATAATGAAATTTTAAAAGAATTGTTTTCATTTTTTTTTAATTATAATAAATTATAAAGCTTCAAAAATGCTTTAAAAATACTTTAAAGGTTTGTTGGGGTTAGTTTAAAAACTTATTAATAAAAAATTATACTTATTAATCGAAAATTAAAATGTTTAATACAAATTGTTGTGCCTTTCTATTTTTAAAATAATTAAAAATTTTTTTCTCTATTTGCAGTTTTGTTTGTATGGCAATTTCTATGTGTAAATTAAAAAGTCATGTGTTTCAGAGTTTCTTCCCTTTACAGGGAAAAATATTTGTACAACTATGTCACTTGGGATTGTCACACACTTATGTTTCATTTGTCAACATGTCAACACATTTGAAATACGGCGGACTGGTAAAAAAGTTGAACTCTGTGATTATGAAATAGTTTTATTCTAAATTGCATGCTATAAATAAATAAAACTTGCGTACGTCAGATTAATTTAACATCAAATTTGCTAATTTTCTAAAAATAATGTATCACAGATGTATATTTTATTTTTGCAAGATTTTTTAAAACCGAGAACTAACTTTTGTTTACAAATGTGCCGATCAC
Organism: Ascarosepion bandense; assembly: GCA_037127315.1. Lineage (NCBI taxonomy): Eukaryota > Metazoa > Mollusca > Cephalopoda > Sepiida > Sepiidae > Ascarosepion > Ascarosepion bandense. The sequence goes on from JBBBDQ010001504.1 coordinate 494,054, forward strand.
TTAAAAATAGCCGAAAAATTGAAAGATTAAAAAATATAATGAGGAAGAAGAGCTTGGAGAATCTGATACTCACAGGGCTGATAGAGGGACAGGGGAAAATAACGCATGATATACTTAATAGGCTTGAGCTAATGGAAATCAGAGTAGGGTTTGGGAAGAGTAACAAGAAAAAGGGTGTTAAGAGCTAGAAGGGATAAGGAGATGTGGAAGCCAAAATCTCCTACGTCCCAAAGGGACAAGGCGCATAGAAGAAGATTTGTTTTGGCATATCAACACCTCGGCGGGTCATTTATTGCCAACTAAATTTTTTATTGCTGGTAATACCTTTTTCTTTCAACAATTTATTATTGTTTTTATATAAGTTTTGTGTCTAGTAATACTTTTTTTTTTCGAGTATCAAGATTCATTGGGATTTGTTTTTAAGGGCAGGGTCCCCATTCCTACCATGTTATTTAACCCATAACTGGAGGGAAGGGACGGATTAATACCTTTCCCAAGGGTACCAGTGCTTAAGTGAATGCAGGGTATTCAACTGGAATTCGAACGCGGCTCACCGATTTCTCTTTCCGAGCCGATATCCACTGCACCACAACGCACATCCGTCACTAAACGCACCTGGTATTCTCAAGCGGTCACCCATCTAAGTACTGACCAGGCTCAACGTTACTTAACTTCGGTAATAGAGCGAGAACCGGTATATTCAACGTGATATGACCGTAAGCCGCGTAAAAGAAGAATAAGATTATGGTTAGTGTTTTTGGGGGTGCAATAGTTTGAGCTACGGCTCGGTACTGTAGAAAAAGTTTAGACCTCATCATTTGAGGTTTTAGGTGCTAACGATTGAATTATATCCAGAAGTTGAACATTTTATGACTTTATTATTGAACTCTGACTTCTTGGTTAATAGCGAAAACGATGAACTGATTTATTATCTCAGCTACGCGTACGTCATTACGATACGAGTCTCTCTTCTGATGTTGACTGACACTCTCCGTCTGTATATTACTTCCGATAATTACATGAGAAGCGCCGACGTTTCATCTGAACGTTTGATTGGCGTTACATAAGGATGTGTATAGAATGAAATGCCCAAGGCCATCTCGCCAATTCTTGCCACTCGTTTCCAAATATGGTTGCGGACTGGTAGCTAAAAGCTTCAGAGGCGACTGGATAGTTTATCGCAGACCAATAATGAGGTTATTTTAAAAACGAAATACCAATTGTTCCTCTTTAAATCAATAATGGTTTACGGCTATATCGTGTTGAATACACCGGTTCTCGATTGGATCACCAAAGTTAAGCAACACCGAGCCTGGTCAGTACTTTGATGGATGACCATTTGGGAATAGTAAGTGCTGTAAACGTAGGGACCAAGAATGGTCCTCCAGGTTTGGGGATTTGGCGCAGGGCTAACAACCCTGTCCCATAAAAACAGTTTGTTACGGAAATAGTAACAAAAACGTTACTGCCCTACACACCAGTGGGTGTAAAAAGGAGTATGATGATGATGAAATCAATAATGGTGTGAAGTATACAGTTCATACCATTATTGGTGTAGACAGAAAAGTTTTTGCTAATTATTTTCATGAGAAAAACAAAGAATTTAAATTTAATTTAGGATGTCTAAAGTATTTTTTTCATAATTAAATCGTCGGAGCTTTTTTGTTCATTCACTCCAAATTATTAATTCACCCCCAAATAAAAATAATTTATTTTTACTAAAATTCACACCAAATTTTCCCAAACCGAGGCCCTTCCATTGCATTCCGGTATGGTTGATCTTTGCGATTGTCTCAAATGTGGGCGACTGGGTTGCGCTATTTGTGTGGGGTCTACGTTGGCGCATACCACAATAAATAAGCCAAAAGTAGATTTTTTTAATTGTAAAAAATTCATCCACACATATGAAATGGGAATAACTCCCTGATATTTGGTAATTTTTCATTCTGATGTTTAGAGAAACACGCTAAATATTTCAAAGAAGGGCAAAAATATAATAAAAAGATAAACTTTGATTTAAAAAAATTTGTGGTGATTTAATTTTTGTGATAGATAGCTTTACATTATTTAGGGCAAACTGACAAAAAAAAATCAGTTCCCGCTAGCATTTATTTTAGTTTTTACTCGTTACATATAGGAGTTGAATGGTAAAATGTCTTCTGACATGAAAGTTCGTACGAAGTATTAAATTCTTCCTCGAGGAAGAAACTGGCACCCGTTGATTGGCCGACGCTTTTTATAATTAAATTGTTTGTATTTCTGACAGGAAAAGCGGAATATGGAAACTGCGGAATTTTTAATTAAAGTAAATCTGATGTTTTCATGTTTATGAAATATTGGCCACGGTTTTGTAAGTGACGCACTTAAAAAGAATAGTGGCTTTAAAGTAACAATTTCAAAATATCATCTCCTTTCAGGCCGTAGTTGACTATGATTCCCCACAGTTTCCTTTAGTTAATGTCTGTCGATTGTCATGACTTCTTAATTGTAGGTTCCCATTGACTCTACTACGATTTTAATTCGGATTCATTCACGATTGATTAATTCATTTTGATTGATTGATTGATTCATTCATTCATTTTCTACGGTTTATTGATCCTTTGTAAGTTACTTAAAGACAAAAAATATTCTTAGATTTTCAAGAATTTTTAGGGAGATGATCATATTTTTAATAATATAAGTTTTACTTATTAACCCATAGATAGGGAGAAAGAGGTGGATTCATATTATTCCCAAGAGTATTTGCGCGTAAGTAAATATAACAAGCCGAACTGGTATTAGAACTTGGCTCTCCGATTAACACTTCCGAGCCACTATCCATTACACCATAGCCACATCCAAGTTTACAGTATATGATATTCCCAAGCAGTCAGCCATCTAGTCACTGATCAGATTAAATGTTGCTTAACTTCATTGAACCTACGTGAACCAATGTTTCAACGTGATATGGCTGTAAAAATATTTTCCGTAAGTGACTGCCACTCAAGAATACAGAGGCCCGGTCCACTTTACTGTTAAACTCACATTTGGCCAGAATATATACATTCATACCTTTCCTAAGTTCATTAGTGCGGAAGTGAATGCTTCAGTCAGGAATTTGCATTCGGGTTGCAAATTTCTTTCTACGCGCCGATAACCTTTACGCTATCAATTCCTTATAACTCTCAAGTCATAAACCCTAGAAACGTCAAAAATCCTGGTGAGCCCTAATCTCCAAAATACACAGATGGAAATGTGTCCTCATACTTCTAACACTTTCGATAAGCTTTTCTCAACACCTTGAAATTCACAGATAGCGGTGGGGTGGGGAACCACCTACTGGACACACAAAACTCCCCTCCCTTATAGAATCAGACAGAAGGGCAAAAAATACGAAAGCAAAACAAAACAAAACGTCAGCTGTAAAAGTTTTAATCAATCTAAACCTCAGTTGAGAGATTTTCATAAAAAAGAAAAATGAATGGATGGAAGTCAAATTTTCATTTCCTGGTATCGATATCAAATAAGTTTTTTTCGTCGTAAACTGAATTTTGAATGCTAAATAAGTCCTCTGAGTAAACGGTATCATGGCTGAGACTAAGAACTAAAATTATACCTACTTAGAGCCTAACCCGAAGCAAAAACTAAAATAAAAGGTCTGAAAAAAATACAGACATACAGGCAGATAAACAGACACACACACACCAACATTTTGCCTTATATATATATATTATCGATTTTCTGCACTATTGTAAGAATTGCAACCTTGAAACTTCTGAATAATGTTTCTTATGTCTTTGTCTATGAGTATGAAATTTTATTAAAATCGGACCACTCCTTCTATAACCCGATTTTTTCGATTATCGGTTTTCGATATTTATCGGGGGTACCTCGACACAAAACCTAGATAAGAACACTCGCAGACGCTTACAGTACAACTGTGTAAAATTTCAAGAAAATTGGTTCAGTCGTTTTGGAGTCTATAGGTAACGGACACACACACACACACACACACACACACACACACACACACACACACACACACACACACACGGACACACACACACGCACACACAGACAAAGTTCCTTTTATAAATAAGTTTAGATAAAGAAAATTTACTGAAGATGGCGCCGTGACATTTGTCATTCGTAGACATTCAAGGCTAGTCTGTCTTCTACGCTTGACGTGCAAAAGTAGAAACTTAACTAAGAAGCGTTCCGTTTCACAATGGCAGAATATTTATATCTTGAGCAGTCATATATGATTTTTACATACGGCCGCACGAAGAGTAATGGACGCGAGGCTACGCGGCTCTATCAGATTGCGTTTCCTGAAGAAAGGAATCCGACTTTATCGCCGTGTTATTGAGACAGGATCTGACGCCTAACCACAAAGAACACATTCTACAGGCTGACGAAGACAATCCAGGTACGAACACACGTCAAGTGGCCCTGGCATGCCGTACATCTCACAGTAACGCATGGAAGGCACTTCAAGAGCAGGTTCTGTATTTGTATCATTTGCAACGTGTAAATTGTCTTTCGCCCTCTGATCACTCACCACGTGAGAACTTCTTGCCTAGGCTTTATTGCGAAAAACTGCCGATCCGCTGTTTGTCTCTTTAGTCTTGTTTACGGATGATTCAATATTTGGAAGAGGTAGAATAGCAACTTTACACAACCAACATTTGTGAATGGATCGAAATCCCCGTTGTACAATTGATATTTTCTGATTTTCTCGGATTGAGAGCTGAGTTCGAATTCTAGTCTGATTATTTACATTCACTTGCTAATACCCTTTGAAAAGATATAAATCCATCTTGCCCCCAGCTATGGGTAAATAACAGAACGGACTGAGATCTATACCTCTTGTTGACGACTGTTCTAGGAGAAAGAAAACACTGAATTCAAAGGTGAAGTTTGCGCTAAGTCAGTCTGTTTTGCCCTAGACACACCACAGCTACTACTGCTGTAGTACACGTGGTCCTCTTACATATGGTTCCGGAATTTGAGAGACCCTTATAGATAGCAATAGTTTTGCCGATGACATTCATAAGCAAATATCAAAAGTTATTCCACTAAAGCGTTTTCTGCAGTGAATACAGTGATTACCTTAGCATTTAGATCACAGCAAACGAACCAGAGAAATATATACGGCGAAGTAAACAGTATTGTCGTTCTTTAATAGCATAATTTGAAAATCGAACGAATATAATAATTTTATAATATCACAATATGATGCATCTGAAATAAACCATAATCAGGATTTTTTACGTCTGTTGACCAGTTTTAATGCTGGAAACTTTGCCAAATGCCAAATGCATTAACCAAAATAAATAAATAAATGAAATAAAATAAAATAAAATAAATCGTAGACGAGCGTACGAAAGAAACTTTACCCGGGCAATGCTGGTTATCCTTCCTGGTTATAATATAAATACTCCAATCAGAAAGGGAACTTATACTGAAGTTAACGGCTTTTAAATGAGTCATAACCCGAATAATATTTTCGGAGTATTTTTTTAAAAAGTACTATATTCGATATACCGTAATATGGTAATATTTCAATTCTAAAGAAATGAGTAAAATATTGAAGATATCTTCATAAGATGGATGTCTTTTGGAGGAGATCCGCATTTTCGTTAAATCACGTGCTCTTATCATAATCAAAATGGAGGCTGTTACATCTATGAAAGGCTATAAAGATCAATACGACGTTATTCTCCGAATTCGTTCTTAGTATTATCAACCATTATAAAAACTGGAATGTTAAAGAGCTATATAAGATGTGGAAGGTGGCCTTAGAATGAAAGAGAATAAGTTCGTCTGTATAACGAGAGGAAAAACTATAATGTTCTTCGAAACGTGATAATGAGGATTCAAGGACACGATAGGTTAGAACAGGCATCGATCCGTTTGTTTGAAATGGAAAGGTATCTTACTTGAGAAACGCGAAAGAAAGAACTTAGAAGAAATTGGGATATGTCAATCAAATATCTTTGATATTCAATGAAATCCGTTAGATGGGAAAAAAGTATAATGACCTTACAAAGGTTATGTATGATTTTCTGTTTATGTCAATGAACTTCAATTTCTTTTATCTTGTGTTTGAAAATCAGCCTTGGAAAATGATTGTGATTCTTTCTCCAAGCAAGGCAATAAAGCCACTAAGACAGAAGGAGAGGTACTGAGTTTTAAAAATATGATAGAAAAATTACACTTTTAAGGAGAGAGAATAATAAAAAACAAGAATTAAGAAGACAAGATAGCAAGAAGTGCGTGAGAAAAAATCTCTTAGCACAGAACTTACGAATATTTCTTTCCATTTCAACAGTAAATTGATGAAACCTTGGCACCAATCTAGTACTGCACTTAAATTTATAAAATCTAGATAGCAAGGAGAAAAGTTCACCAGAATAATTAATACGAAAATATTTATTGAAAAGGCATAGGAAAGCTACATTATGCCGATGGGAAAGTTACTGAAGCCGAGATGACATTGCAGATTCGTCTTTGGATTTCATCAAGAATTTCTAAATATATACCTGGAACACCAGACCAGATGTAGCAACAATATTCTAAAGAAGGACGAATGGTATATTTATGTAAGATAGATTCTGGTGATGCCTAACAACTGATTCAACATAATCGTTCCATTTCCTTTCCACAAAAAACGTTAGTCCGAGAAGGCACAATGGATAACTCTCCTGAAGGTTCGCATCAGTTGATGGAAGAGTAGGAGGCTTCTCTCTGAGCGGTTTCGTTTTAGGGGCGCCAAAATTAACAAGCCATTCGTTGCCCTAGTTAACAACAAAATGACAGCAAAAGAAATAGCCAAAGCATAAATATTTTCATCCTTAATCGAATTAAATTATGCCCAAAAGAAAAGCAGTCAATTCCGATCTACGTTTATTTTCAACAGCAATCATTTTAATTTTCCTGGGCATTTGTGTTTGTTAATTAAAATAATTTAAATGATAGAATTAAAGAATTTTGTTTTTAGAAGCGAGCATGTTTTTGGTAGAAAGTTCGGAAAAAAGAGGATATTACCAACTTTAATATAAAGGAAATCGTTACCGATTTAATATGTCTCCTTTTCAGATCAGATGCCGTAGATTTAGAATGAAAAACTATTTTTGAAAAGAGAGTTCATACATACTTGTGAAAATGAAAAAGAACAAAAAAAAAAAAAGAAAAGAAAAGAAAAAAGAAAGCAAAAGATGTTAAATTCTTTTTAAAAATTAGAAAGAAAGCAAATCTATTTGATTTTATCAATTAGATGCTAAATGACACAAACAAATCAAAACCTATAATTTGGGGGAATTGTCTGCCTTGTTTTCGTGGTTAGGATCTGTTTGTGTCTAAACCAACTCTGACCCAAAGTGATTATCTGATAAACATTTATTGCGAGTATATTTCTGAATATTTAGAAATGTGATTACAAATATCTTGATAAGTTTTCTTTCATATATTTTTCTTAGAAATGTTTTTGGTTGACCGATTCAATTACAAGACAGTCACTAATTTCAAATAACGTTGTTATTCACCAACATTTCGATATCGTTACCTAATTAGTTCATGAGGAAAATTGTAATTCTGTTTATCACAGCCTGTTATCTATCTATCTATCTATCTATCTATCTATCTATCTATCTATCTATCTATCTATCTATCACATTTTGTTCATTTATGTATCTTTTTCTGTCTCTGTTCATTTCTACATATCTATCTGTACAAACATATTCATTCAAGTAGTATTACACGTACATATTTCTATCTCATTATGTTCATATCTATCTATCTATCTATCTAATTTTATTCCTATCTATCTATCTATCTATCTATCTATCTATCTATCTAATTTTATTCCTATCTATCTATCTATCTATCTATCTATCTATCTATCTATCTATCTATCTAATTTTATTCCTATCTATCTATCTATCTATCTATCTATCTATCTATCTATCTATATCTATCTATCTATCTATCTATCTATCTATCTATCTATCTATCTATCTATCTATCTATCTATCTATCTATCTATCTATCTATCTATCTATCTATCTATCTATCTAATTTTATTCCTATCTATCTATCTATCTATATATATATCTATCTATCTATCTATCTATCTAATTTTATTCCTATCTATCTATCTATCTATCTAATTTTATTCCTATCTATCTATCTATCTAATTTTATTCCTATCTATCTATCTATCTTTTATTCCTATTCCTATCTATCTATCTATCTATCTATCTATCTATCTATCTATCTATCTAATTTTATTCCTATCTATCTATCTATCTATCTATCTAATTTTATTCCTATCTATCTATCTATCTATCTATCTATCTATCTATCTATCTATCTATGTATCTATCTATCTATCTATCTAATTTTATTCCTATCTATCTATCTATCTATCTATCTATCTATCTATCTATCTATCTATCTATCTAACTTTTATTCCTATCTATCTATCTATCTATCTATCTATCTATCTATCTATCTATCTATCTATCTCAGTCTGTTCATATCTATCTATCTATCTATCTATCTATCTATCTATCTATCTATCTATCTATCTCAGTCTGTTCATATCTATCTATCTATCTATCTATCTATCTATCTATCTATCTATCTATCTATCGCAAATCTATTATTTTTCACTCTATCTCTTTCTCACTGTTTATCTTTCTTTCTTTCTTTCTTTCTTTCTTTCTTTTTTAACGGATTCATTCATGTAGTATTATGCTTGGGCACCTCGCGGTGGTGTAATGGTTAGCAAGTTTGTCTCGCTCGAATCATTACAATTGTTCAATCCTCACTGGGTGTCCAATACTTTCGGCCTTGTGCCACATCTAAGCTGAGCTTAGAAAATCACCATATAGCATACAGACAAACACACATGCTCGCGATTGTACACATACACACATACACACACATATATATGTATATATATATATAGCCATGCAAATAATTATACTTAATTGTATCACATTTAAACACAATTATACATACATAAACACACACAAACCATATATATATATATATATATATCGAGCCCTTTACAATAAAAAACCTGCTTGCCAAAATACATTTTACCAGTAAAACCCCTGATAAACAAAAACCTTGGCGATAAACATCACAATTAAACAATATATATATATATATATATATATATATATATATATATATATATAATTTTATCATTATAAATATCTAATCTAAATCTAAACTTATTTATAAATGGAACTTTGTCTGTGTGTGTGTGTGTCTATGTGTGTGTAAGTCCGTTACCTATAGACTCCAAAACGGCTGAACCGATTTTCTTGAAAATTTACACAGTTGTACTATAAGCATCTGCGAGTGTTCTTAGCTAGGTTTTGTGTCGAGGCATCTCCGATAAATATCGAAAATCGATAATCGAAAAAAATCGGGTTATAGAAGGAGTGGTCCGATTTTAATCAAATTTGACACACTCATAGACAAAGACATAAGAAACGATATTCAGAAGTTTCAAGATTGCAATTCTTACAATAGTGCAGAAAATTGATAAGATATATATAAGGCAAGATGTTTGTGCGTGTGTCTGTTTATCTGCCTGTTTGTCTGTATTTTTTCAGCCCTTTTATTTTAGTTTTTGCTTCGGGTTTGGTTCTAAGTAGGTATAATTGTAGTTCTTAGTCTCAGCCATGATACCATATACTCAGAGGACTTATTTAGCCTTCAAAATTTTGTTTACGACGAAAAAACTTATTTGATATCGATACCAGGAAATCAAAATTTGACTACCATGCATTCATTTTTCTTTCAGTCTACGGTTTCGCTTTAACTGAAAACAACTATTGAGTCTGAGCTCTAGGACCATGCATTAGTTTTAAAGCTTTCATTACACCCGAGCAACGCCGGACTATACTGCTAGTAACAACATAAATGGGCGGACTGAAAAGTTCATAGACTGATTATGAAGGATAGATTCTAGTGCTGTGAAGCCTTGAATGCATAAATTTCAAATCTTCTTACTAATAACTGCATTATTTCTTTCCGGTTGAGCTGACATCTTGCTGCCCCCCAAAAAGGGCTGTCATCGTGTTGGTCAAGAGTCACCAACAGCACATATGACGTCATCCCCACTGCAATACAAGTGTCATGTGAAATGATATCTTTTTGCTGAGAAACAAATGATAGTCAAATCAGGGTAATAGGGGAAGTTGATCAACTAGTTCAAATCCACAGTCATGGAGAAAAACCTTTGAAACTAAAGACTCGTGTGTTAGGGCATTGTCCTGATGATACAAGACCCCTTTCATCAGTTTTCCTGGGCGTTTTAACTTGATAGCCGTTTGTAACTGCCTCAGCAGTTGATGATGTGATCCTTTTGAAGTCAATAAACACAATGCCTTTTGCATCCTTCAAAACTGAAGTTGAAATGCCCAAGGTTTTCTTTTGAAGCAGTGGTATTTTTCGGCTCAAAAAACCCATCTTGGGTTATGGAATGTTAAAAAGAACAGTAGAGTCTGCCTCAAACAATGGCAAATTTTTCCATGATGTGATAAACCTTGGCGCTTTTGATCAGGTGTCAGAAGATGTGGCACCAACCAATGTGGCACCTTCGTCATGCCAAGTTCATTGTGCAGAATACTCTCAATTCTCTCCCTAATAGCATTGACCATTTAATTTATAGTCTATTCCCCGTCATACATCATCATGTTTTCCTCGGTGCTGGCACTTGCCAGATGTCCAGACTTTGGATCATCTTCAAGGCTCTCCTTTAAACTCTAAGATTCAGCTGCCCAGTTTTGCGCTGCTGGTAAATTGACAGAGCGATTACAGCTACTCGAGCTGAGAAACCAATTTTCCTGAAAAAGATTTGAGAAAAAAATTATAAATTCAACCAAGATAAGCTTTTCGGTCAATAAATACCTAATAACAAACGGCTAATATTACCTTTGACATGTACAATAATACCATTGCCATCACTATTGCAGTCGAACTTGTTATTATCAAAGATTTTGGCCGTTATGCTCTCCGGCTTTCTTCATTTAGGCTTCACGAAATTTCTAACTGAATCTTTTTTTCACTAGACATGGGTAGAATGCTCTCGTTAGGTTTTCCATGTCTAGAGATACAATATTAAAAAAACCTGACATGGCACTCACAGATACATGAAGACAAAAATAAAAAACACCAATAAAACAAACCCCTATTACCTCTCTATTATTCTTTGATAATGACTTAGCCTCTAAACATTGTGGAAAATTAAAAAAAATACTATTTGGAGTCTTGGGGGATGTAGCGCTACCCCATTAAATGCCGATCCTCCCAGGTTCACTCTGGCCTGGAGTGGTAGTACCTGTTAGGGTCCCATCTATGGGTCAAATAGTTTGCGTGTGTACCTGAGTGTGCGTGTTTATTATCTGAATACACCGTATGCGTGCATCTGTGTGTAACCCTATTTCCACGTGAAAAAAATATATAAAAATATACTTTGTGAGAGTGAGAGAACTTGTTACTAGTAGTATTGTTAGGTGTTTTTTATTGTAATCCGCGATGTGAGCTTACGTAAAAATATTTTTATTACTATTATGTACTTGTAAAATCCAGGGAATAGAGAAATTGGCTAATAATTGGGAAAAACGAGAAAAATATAGTTTTTTCTTCTATTTTTGTGTTCGAAACGAATTGTTTTGGGCCAGTGGAAGTTTGAAAAATGGCCGTAGCCATAACAAAATGTCAGGATTTCCTTGATGAGGTCAAGTAGGGTTAGATCCTCAGCAATTATTCCTGGGAAGAGATTCTAAAATCAAAAAACAAATGATGTCATTGAAAGAAAGAAGACAGAAAGAGATTACGTCATGTGAGCTGTTGATATTTTATTCGTCGAGCCATGGCTCCCCGTAAATCGTGTGGGCAGAAAGTAATCTCATTCGTCATAAGCTTTGAGCCTGATAAATTCCCCAAGAGAATTGGGGACGACTATAAAAATCCGGACTCAGTGAGAAAAATTAGATTTTGAGAGAGATTTTCAAGCGACAAAGACCAAACGACCCCCCCCCACCGCCCACTGCCACGTCACCGTCTCGTTCGCTCTAGTTCGGTGATTTCCGTTAAGCTCCGACAAGAACCCGAAAGAACTTTGTTGTTTTAAAAGTTATCTGGAGAATTGACAGCTCTGATTATTTTGAACATTTGAAAAGCTCTGATTGCTTTAAATGAAACTTTGAAAGGACTTGTTTTTATCTGAAAATTGAAAGATCTGGTATTAAACAAATCCTGTCTCTGTTGTAACCTTGAACTTCGACAATTGTATATTCTGCTATTGTATTTATTTTTTTTTAAAAAGACTTTCTTTCGTAATTCCTCCAGGCGTCTTCGAACTTATTCATTAATTAATTTATTTTTTGGTGCCATAATTATTTTATATTAACACAAGTGTACACAAATATCCGGTCTGGGTTGGTATGGCAGAAATACGGTCACCGGGTTTTCTCAACGTGACTTGCTGAGATCAAAAGAACACAGCGTGGACAGTGAGTTCGTTGTTGTAATAGACGTCTTGAGGACCAGTTACTGTAACGAGACCATCATGACTAGCGACCCGAAAGCGTCATCATAACTGGTGCCGTTTGGACATCGTCATCGCAGCAGGCTCCGGACCAGGGGCAGCGAACCACCGGTCAGCCGGCAGACGTGTTACATGTGTGCACGTGTGGGACTACTATGTAAATATTTACTGTGAATGTGAAATATTTCCATCATGTATATGTATACATGCGTGGAGGCTTTTCGAAGCCCGAGCAAAGTCATTATGGGCGCTCCCAAGCCACTGTCCTCGTACCAGAAAAGGTACACTCTAACATTAAATCACCTTATGTATACTGGTCTATCATGCACTACCCAATTTATTTAAGGCCCCGGTGAGGCCCACGTGATAATATAACATGCGATCATCACAAACACCTAACGAGTGGCACACTGTCTACCTGCATTGGCTATATTGTTTTGATGGAGAGATTGCGGGCTTTGGGATGCACAAGCAACTAACCCCTTTAAATAAATCTTAGTGCACCTTGATCTGTAGCTCGATACCTAATAGTTTATCACGAGTGCAAGCTGGACATGAATCTCATGCATAAGTGTAAAACGAAGGGCACCATCCATTGCTGACCCTCATTTATTGTTTACGATAAGAGAGTCCCCTACAAATATATGTGTGTGAGGATGTGTGTGAGTGTGTATCTTACAATATATATATATATATATATATATATATATATATATATATATATTACTTATCCTGGGTACGGCATATAAACTACAACCGGTGGGGTGGTTCTAAATTTATTATTTGGAGTCTTGAGGAATGTGGAGTTACTCCTTCAATGCCATTACTCCCAGGCCCACTCTGGCAAGGAATGGTAATATCTGTTAGGGTACCATCTATGGGTCAAACAGTTTTTGTGTGCACCTGAGTGTGCGTGTTTGCTATGTGAATACACTGTATGCGTGTATGTGTGTGCACGTGTGGGACGTTTATGCAAATAAGTATTGAAAGTGTGGAATACATGTATATGTATGTGAGATGTGTAGGTGATTTTCGAAGCCTGAGTAAAGTCATTATGGGCGCTCCCAAGCCACTGACCTCGTACCAGAAAAGGTACACTCTAACATTAAATCACCTTACATATATTGGTCTATTATGCACTACCCAATTTATTTAAGGCCCCGGTGAGGCCCACGTGATAATATAACATGCGATCATCACAAACATTTAACGAGTGGCACACTGTGTACCTGCATTGGCTATATTGTTTTGATGGAGAGATTGCGGGCTTTGTGACGGACAAGCAAATGACCACTTAAAAATAAAATCTTAGTGAAGGATGATTAGAAGCTAGATGGCAAATAGTTCATCACAAATGCATACAAGACAATATATATGAGTAAAACGAAGGGCACCACCCACTGCTGACCCTCATGTGTCGTTTACGATAAGAGAGTCCACCATATATATTAGTGCTGCCATTTCATCAGTCTGGTTTTTGTTAATTTGTTTCATACCGAATCGATATTTGTCGTTGGTCTGATGACATTTTTTACGGGGACTACGCACAATATATTGATCTTCTGCATAACATTAATATTAAATTAGTTTTGCAAAGGTCGATTCAAGTTGTTAACTACCTTGATGGGTCATGAATTTTGAAACCTACTGGGAAATTACTTTTTTGTCACCTGTTTGGTTTTCTTCCTCAATTCCTTAAGTGAAGAGGAAATCAATTTACATTAGAATGTTTTTATTTTGTATGCACTGACCACAGGTCTAATGGAGCTTGGAAGAGAGTTTGAATGTTCGTCAGATTCGATATGCGTGACTGACCTGCATTAAGATTTTGTATTTTTGTATGAAAATGAACAAGCGATTGGATACATTTTTAAGGCAATGCTTTAAGGTATGTTTTAAACACTTTGCTTCTGGAGGAAATAAAATCTGTCTATATTTCTGAGATGGGTTACTGTAAGTATTTACACCATTCAGACTGTTCTTCTCATCTTTATTGCCACTTTCACGACGTTTCGGCTATTGTATGCTCTGAAATTCTTCAGTTGATCTATGTTAGAATTTGGAACGTTTTGTTTAAAAAATGTTCTAATTCCACGCGACATGCTTATTTTTTGGATATTTCAGTTTCAATTAATTACCTTTAGTAGCTCAACTTTCCAAGCTTTTGTTTCAAGTTTTTATGTGGTTAGAAATTAACTCACAAGTCTTTATTGAATTACTCAACCAATGAGCCATGTATCCTCGGTGAGTTGAATTGGCATTTTACGGTAAATTGCTTTTTATTACGACACTTTTTTTATTCTTTTATTACTCCTCTTTTTCTTTTGGTATTTATATCCATGGATGTGCGTTGTGGTGTAGTTGATATACACTCAGAACGAGAAATTGGGGAGTCGAGTTCGAATTCCAGTTGCATTCGTTGTATTCACTTACGCAAATACCCCTGAGAAAGGTATTCATCCGTCACTTCCCTCCAGTTAAATAAAAGAACAGACTGGGTTCTATAGCCTTGGCTGGTAACCAGTCTACCGCAGAAAGTAATGACTGAGGGATAATGTTCAGCCCAGTTAGTCATGCTTCTTTCGAGACATGATCACCCAAGCATGTATCACGTATGGCACTTAACTGACTGATAAATGGCGCTCCCTCAAAGAAAATAATCACATGGTCAATTTGAATATTTATATACACGCCTCTAATTTAATTTAATTTTTAATTTGAACCGTTAATATTCTTTGCACATCAATAAACATTAATATTTTAAATCTTAATCAATCGCCGTTGGGCACCTCGTGATGGTGTAATGGTTTGTAAGATTGCCGTGGTAGAATCATTACAGTTACGGAGTGAGTTAAACCCTGAATGGGTACTCAATACTTTCGGCCTTCTGCCACATTTAAACTGCGCATAGAAAATTACCTTAACCATTAATCGTGTTAGCAAGTCAGTAAACAGAATTTATTGTCGCTTAAAGAATGAGTGTTTTTTGTAGACACTCTGTGTCCGTGTGTATATATTACATAAAAAAATTCAAAGGAGAAAGAGACAGATCTTTGCTACCGGAACATATTAGATTTCACGTAGATGATAGTAGCAACAAAGATACAATGAAATAGATTCAAAATAAAAAAAAAAAACAAATGATCTGTTCTTTTTTTTTGACCACACTTCCGTTTTTTATACATACACAAAGAAATCAAATTTATTTTCAGATAATGTTTTCGTCTCGCTGAAGAGATGGCTGTTACATTTCACCCGATTTAAGAAATTTTATTTTATATTTTATATGTAATGAATACTGACTCTGTAAATAAATAAATTTAATTAAATTAAATTTACATTGAGACATATGGCTGGATCAGTTTTAATATTTAATATTAATAGGATCTTTTTGGATTTATCTCCAAGCTGTTTTTTTTTCGGATCTATGACCAATATATATATATATATATATATTTATATATATTGGTCATAGATCCTAAATATATATATATTATGCTCTCATTACGATTGAGCTCTCTGGAGAAGAAAATTATAAAAACAGTTTCCACTTTGGCTATAATGCGTGACTCAGAAATGAATTGAGTTCTCTCGGTGACTGGCGTCTATATACACTGCTTACATACAAGACGTTAAAATTTGCCTTCTCTGACCCCATGCGCCGATGGCTTAGGGAGTAGAGACTCCGACTGACACCAAGTCGAGTTTCGATCCCAGCCAGAAGCAAGTGGATGAGTGTAAAATGAAGGGCACCATCCACTGCTGACCCTCATTTATTGTTTACGATAAGAGAGTTCACTACAAATATATGTGTTTGAGGGTGTGTGTGAGTGTGTATCATACAATATATATATGTACATATATATATATATATATTACTTATCCTGGGTACGGCATATAAACTACAACCGGTGCGGTGGTTCTAAATATATATATATATATATATGTTTTTCCGTTACATGAAATTATTGCTTATAAATTATGAAAGCATTTCAATGGTTATAGTCATGTTCTTAATTTCTAGTATTTATTCTAGAAGTCTCCCTGAAAAATGTGAAAATGTGAACCATTAGATGCTTGATTCAATATCTAAATTCTTCGGAAGCAGACCTAATTTTCATAAACTAGAATTACGCATGTACAAGATTAATTGATATAGCTGAGGTAATCGTCTTTTATCTATTGGAAAAATTTAATATTTTGATGCTGATTTTAAGGCTACTAAACCTCAGCAAAGGCTTGGTTTCTAATACCGAGGCAAGTAAATCAGGAACCCGGAGAATCGAACTTCCCATCCTGCACCAAAGTAGACACATCGAAAGAATTTGCTTTCTGGGGGACTCTAGACGCGGGGATAAGAATGATTTCTTCTATATGAACGCGTTAAGGTACAACCGCGGAAGAAAGGATTACATGCACTCAGGTAGGTAAATATAAAATTCGTAAGCCATTTGTCTATACTTCTGAAAGGAAGTAGTATTTGCATTATTTAAATTGTTCGGATTGTTGTCCTCATTTTTATTACGATATTTACGACGTTTCGGTTTCTTCTTCAGGTGCTAGAAATTTCGAACCGAACCCTTTATTTCGATCTTATAATTCTCATTCAATGTGCAATGCCACTTCCGCATGCCAGTTAACTCGAAACTCTAGGTTATTGAACACACAACTCTTTGAGTCAAGTCACTCAACGCCTTTATCTACTCGGCCATATGTTCTTGAGGACATCAGTGTATGAATTCCTCGGACTATTTTTTTCAGTTACTAGTTTTTACCACAGCTCATATTGCAATCTTTGACGCTAATGATTTTCTCTGGTACTCCTTATCACTAGCACCCATATTGTATTCATTTCTATTCATATGCACTGATTCCTTACGTTTACATAATTTTCAACGGTGTTCGGCATCAATTATTTCAACTTTATCTCATAGGGAGCGGTGACCCATTTTCCCACTCCATGTGTGGTCATATGTTACGGCCTTGAGATATTCTGGCAGCCTTACTTTAAGGTGGAGGTCCGTTTTCTCATTTCTATTTCTTTCCGCAACAGCAGTCCGTAGTCAGGTTCGCGCCTATATTGGAGTTCTTATTCGCTAGAGATATTTGCGAAGTATAGAACCACTTTTGAAGACCGTCCTGATGTTATATATATATATATATATATATATATATATATATATATATATATATATTATTTGTATTTTATTAGCCAATGATAGTGATAATGGCTAGTCCGTTTCTAAGGCTCCATCCCGCCAATATACAGTATAACCCGGATATAAGAGAAACTCGGATATAAGAGAGATTTCATCTGGACCCACATTAGAGCCTGTGGTAATGCATATAAAATAGACCAAACCCGGATATAAGAGAAATTCGGATATAAGAGTGAGCCTCTCTGGTCCCAAATTAGAGATTTTGGTAATGTATATAAAATAGACCAACCCCGGATATAAGAGAAACTCGGATATAAGATAATTTTAATCCGGTCACGCCAACTATCTTATGTAAGGGTAATGTCCAAGTGTGCTGCTTGTGTGTAGAAAAGTCAACGTCTCCATCAGGTTATCTAGCGGTATACTGATACGTTCTCCTAGTGATGAATCTGAGGCCAGTCTGTCCCTGACTACGGATAGTGCTTCCATCGTGGGTTTATTTGGTTAACAGACTCATCACATCCGGTTGCATTGGATGGGGTCCTCTTGGATCATTTCGTAGAACTACTTAAAGATGTTCCTACACAATGCAACAAGATGGTAGACCTGGATGTGGTGATTCTGTTCCTCAAGGTTCAAAATTTCTAGCATATAACGGACGAAACGTCGTAAACATGGAAATAAAGATGATGATAACTGTAAATAATATAACATTCAGAACATAATGTCTATGCGTTTGGATAATAAAGCAATTTACATCCTGAGCTTTCCTTTTCAGTATTGTGTCAGACTAATCCGAACTTTGTAAACAAATATGCAGAGCTATTAGTTTTCTTCAGAGACATAATTTTTGTCTTCCCTGTCACCCTTGAAGACATTTTTTTCTTCAATCCGTTCAAAGTGTCGAGCTCAATGGAAAAGTGAACGTAAAGTATCTGTCAACTTTCCTTCTAGATTTCTTTTTTTATCTTTTTATTCGTAGAATTCATTCATTGTACGGTACTTTTTTAGTCTAATTTCTGTTGAACGTATAATGGTTTGTATTGCAACTTTTAACGATTTTTTTGTGATGGCGGGATAGTAAAAAGAAACGAGTTATTCAAATCTTTGATAAAAAATTTGCTCTGCTAAAGTTGAAGGCAAAGATGATTCATGTTTTTCGCCAGGCGAATCAGTGGAAAGTGACTTTACTTGAAAAGAAATCGCTGAAAGTTTCGGTTTTTGAATGTTACCTTTTTTTTATTTAACGTTTTCATTTCTTTTTTTCTTAATTTATAGTCAGTTTATTTTTTTTATTTATCTTTCTTTTTTTTGATAATCGATATTTTGTCTTTGTTAAAATTTTTCTTTCTTTATTTGTATTTTCGTTAATTTTCTTCCTTATGTTCGTTATTTCGTCTTTATGCAAGACATTTTGTCCGTTGTAAATTATTCTTTCTTTCTTTCTTTCTTTCTTTCTGATCGCCTTTTTATCTTTTATCAATCTTTCTTTCTTTCTTTTTTTCTTTCTTTCTTTCTTTCTTTCTTTCTGTTCGCCATTTTGTTTTTTATCAATCTTTCTTTCTTTTTTTCTGATCGCCATTTTGTCTTTTATCAATCTTTCTTTCTTTCTTTCTTTCTTATCGTCATTTTATCTTTTATCAATCTTTCTTTCTTTCTTTCTTTTTCTTTCTTGCTTTCTTTCTTATCGCATTTTGTCTTTTATCAATCTTTCTTTCTTTCTTTCTTTTTCTTTCTTGCTTTCTTTCTTATCGCATTTTGTCTTTTATCAATCTTTCTTTCTTTCTTTCTTGCTTTCTTTCTTTCTGTTCGCCAATTTGTTTTTTATCAATCTTTCTTTCTTTCTTTCTTTCTTTCTTTCTTTATTCCTGATCGTCATTTTCTCTTTTATCAATCATTCTTTCTTTTTTCTGATCACCATTTTTTCTTTTATCAATCTTTCTTTCTGATCACCATTTTTTCTTTTATCAATCTTTCTTTCTTTTTTTTCTGATCACCATTTTTTCTTTTATCAATCTTTCTTTCTGATCACCATTTTTTCTTTTATCAATCTTTCTTTCTTTTTTTCTGATCGCCATTTTGTCTTTTATCAATATTTCAATCTTTCTTTCTTTCTTTCTTTCTTTCTTTCTTTCCGTCATTTTATCTTTTATCAATCTTTCTTTCTTCCTTTCTTGCTTTCTTTCTCATCGCCATTTTGTCTTTTATCAATCTTTCTTTCTTTCTTTCTTTCTTTCTTTCTGTTCGCCATTTTGTTTTTTAACAATCTTTCTTTCTTTATTTATTTCTGATCGTCATTTTGTCTTTTATCAATCTTTCTTTCTTTTTTCATATCGTCATTTTGTCTTTTATCAATCTTTCTTTCTTTCTTTCTTTCTTTCTTTCTCTCTCTCTCTCTCTCTCTTTCTTTCTTTCTTTCTTATTGTCATTTTATCTTTTATCAATCTTCCTTTCTTTCTTTCTTGCTTTCTTTCTCATCGCCATTTTGTCTTTTATCAATCTTCCTTTCTTTCTTTCTTTTTTGTAAATTTCCTTCTTTGCTTTAGCTATTTCGTCTGTATTAAGTTTCATCTTCTTTTCTTGAAGTTTTTCTCTTCCCTTCAATTTCTATATTTCTTCATAAAATAATATTTTTAAATCGAAAGGTCTTTTGTGTCAGTCCACTTATCCAATTATTAAGACGCTATTCACGCAAACAAAATCTTGGTGGTTATTTAGGTTAAGAAGTTCAAAAGAGACAATCTCAGTAAAGTCGCCAATGTCTTCACCGGTCACATATGATTTTCTTAAAAGACAAGGAAAAGACTATAATTTAGTTCACACACAAACGTCAACCGCGGCCAAATGACATTGTTTAATGCAGCACAAGCGATTCCCACCTATCCGTTTTATCAACTGGACAATTTGTTCTATAATCCTCTCCATTTTAAAGAATGAATTATTTACAATAGCAGAAAATGTAGACGTAGAAAAACTAGAGATTATCATTGGCTCAGTTCGAAGATGTATTGAGAGACAATATTCTATATTAACGGTAAATATGAATCAATAAGAATAAATATGGCAAGAAAGTGGATGTTTCCTGATTCGAATTAAAGATTTTATATTAGTCCATTTATTATTTGAAGATAGTGATCTATTTTTTTCAAAAATACTTAAAAACAAAACATCAAGAGAAATATAATATCTAATAGATTTTCCGTAAAAAATCTTCGCTTATTTTATATTAGGTATATGCAAATGTTCCAATTTTTGCTTTTTGTAAATTGGTAGCTGGACTCAAATTGTTTCCAACCAAAAAAGCTGCATATATATATATATATATATATATATATATATATAGTACTGTGCAAATGTATTAGAACAAGAACTATTTTAACTCTTATGAGGAATCAAAAGTTTAAAATCACCCCTGTCCTAACACTTTTGCACACTACCTGTAGTGTGCAAAAATATTAGGACAGGGGTGAGTTTTCCTAAAAACCTCACTGAAATTCAAATACAGGGTGAAACGCCAAACCTTTGTAAGAATTATTTAACTAAAAAGGAAGAGGAAGGAAGGCATCGGAATTTGAATTGGCCCCCACAAAGCCCTGATCTCAATCCTATTGAACATCTATGGGATATTTCGGATAAAAAAATGATAAATCTAATGTTACTTTGCAAGACACACTTTGGGAACAAATACAAGCTGCTTGGCAGGAGATACCTTTAGATACATTAAAGAAGCTTGTGATGTCAATGCCTGACAGAATGAAGGCAGTGATCAAAGCAACAGGCTATTATACTAAATATTAAATTTATTTTGAAAAAAGGTTTATTTTCTTGTTAAAGCATTTGTTGGGTAAATCAAATAAAATTACTTTAATTAAAGTGTTTATTTCTGTCAGTATGCCTCATAAAAGAAAAAATAGTTCTTGTCCTAATACTTTTGCACAGTACTGTATATAGGTACACAGTGATCTCTTTAATAGAGCAGATTCATGCTGACTTCGAAGTTTCGTGAGAACATGGTTATGATGTTCTCACTCATCAGGGCTCTATGTCGCTAAGTCTCGGTTTTTTCTTTTTTATATAGAATATACTGTAATATTCTTGGAGTAGTCTTGTTTGTGATTGGTTAGTTATTCTTTTTGTTTTTGTTTATTACAAACAAGAAGAAAAAAGAATAACTAACCATTCAAAAATAAACTATTTGTACCTATCAACGGTCTATCAGCACCCAGATAGCAAACACTTTCAGATCTCTGCTTGCCAAAACACATTTTATCAGGAATAACCACTGAAAAATTGCAACCTTGGTGCTAAATAGTATAACAATTAAACGATATATATATATATATATATATATATATATATATATATATATATACTATTTATGCTCCGACACCCTGATTGAGCACTCTGTAAGAATGGTAGGCTTTGAAAAAACAGTAGCTACTCTAGCATCTTTCATCGTTCATTCAGTAAATAATTTGGACACTCTCAGCTACTGGCGTGTATACATTGTGCTCGTTAAAATTTTTCCCTTTTCTACCGAGCACACATAGCTCAGAGGTAGAATCGCCGCCTGAATTCAATTCAGTCGGGTTTCAATTCTGGGTGAAAGCATGTGTATGTGCAACAGTACTGATGAGCTGTGATACAGCGAAACAGACCTGTCTGCGGATATATATATAAATTACTGTCATGTCTCTTCAGAAATTGGTTGATCATGAATTTCAACGGATTCTTTTTATTTTATTATATGTGAATTGCCATCTGGTAAAAGTACTGATATGAACGCAAACCTGAAGTCAAGCAAAATGCCTAGTTCAGCCGGAATTTGATTTGAGATCGTTTTACTCAATCGCACTTGACTGAGTGAAACCTTTTCAAATCTATTGTGTGCAAAAATTGCGAGCTTTCAGCTTGGAGATGACATTTTTTCAGCAGACAAGAGGGTAAAACATCTTTAACTTTTTCCAGAGAAGTAAAAAAAAAAAAAAAATAGAATATGAAAGAAGCAGTTATGACCATATTTAGCCCTTGAAATAATGGCATTGATTCTTGCAATAAAATAAAATTATGGAAGAGACACGTAAGGAAGAATTGAACCCATTTAGATGATGTTACCAAAACTAACAACATTAATATTTTGACTGCTTCTTGACAAAATAAAAAAAGATACGTACTGGGCATGACGATAAACTGCATCCGGTAGCAATGCCTCTGATTGGGGGGTTGTGAGGAGCATGAAACCACCTATTAATTTCTGTTGTCTTCAGGTCCACCCTGAACCGGAGTGCTAGCACCGGTTAGGGTCCTAGCTCTGGGCAAATAGTTAACACCCAAACTAGGGTCAAAACACTATGAAAGTATAAAAATACACTTTTTTTAGAAATATGTACATAAAAATAGACTTTTATACAAAAATATACATTTTTAAAGGAAAAATATGACTAACAATACATTTTTGAAGAAGAAATTATTACCATAACACATTTTTGAAAAAAATATATTCTTAGCAAAACATTTTTGAAGACAAAACTAGAAGACATTTTTAGTTTTATCCGTCGTGGTGCAGTGGATATCGGCTCGGAACGAGAAATCGAGAAGCCAAGTTCGAATTCTAGGTGAATACTCTGCATTAACTTAGGCGCAAATACCCTTGGGAAAGGTATTAATCCGTCTCTTCCTTCCAGTTATGGGTTAAATAACAGGACAGATTGGGTTCTATAGCCTTGGCAGGCAACCGCAGAAAGCAATGGCAACCTACTGCGGGATAATTTTCTGCCCAGTCTGTCATGTCTCTTTCGAGACATGATCGCCAAAGCGTGTTTCACGTATGGCATTTAACTGACTAACTGAAAATGAAAAAGAATAAAAACAAAAGGTTTTAATTAAAATCTGACTAAATCAACCTTCTTATTATAACCGAACATTAAAAAAATACCTTAAAACCCTATCTTTTTTGGCATTAAATAACCCACACAGGTTAATATGCCGTTAAGTAAAACTCAAACACAAACTCAAAAAGCTACGTGGTTGCTAGAAACTGAATACACCGTGAGGAGTATGGAGAAGTAACTTCATTACGCCCAGTGGTGTTGTTGCAGCAAATAGATTTTACAAGATGGAGTTGCCAGATTTACGCTCCACTGAGTTTGAATTTAAAGTTTTTATTCTCCTAGACTGATTGCCAACCAAGGCATGAAAGCACAATCATCGTTGCCGTTTAATCATTTGTTGTGGGGAGAAGAGTTTGACCTTTTTCTCCACGGTCCAACATATTTATCCTCTGCACCGATAGCCAATACACTATAGGCACGCCCGACGTGTGTAAAATTTCGTAGATCAAGAATCCAATTTCTTTAGTCATGCACAATCATTTATTCTAAGTCACAACGAACAGATACTAATTTAATAAAGACTAAATGAGTACAAAAATACAATATTTATACTACTGAAATATCCACATGACAATGCAATGATTGATTTACAAGAAATATTAAACAAACGTTGACAATATTGAGAAAAACAAATGAAACCTGTAGAATTCTAATCTTTCTGGCTTTAATTTATTTTTCGATTTTGCAATTATTTAGCAATTTCCTCCTTCCATTTTTAAAATAATTTTATTTTTCCTGAAGCTTTTTCGTAATTGTTAATTTAAAAAAGCAGTGATATTACTAGCTAATATTTCTAATTATTTTATTAATAAATAAAAATGTCCAAGAAAATTCTCTAAATTTTCCTACCTTAAAAAATAGGTTTATATGTAACACCTACAATAGATCCTCTACAAGCGATATATATTTTTATAACCATATCGCTCCAAGCAAGGAATTTTACTGCCACTGTTTTGCAGGGGGTTACATAGGAGGAAAGTTATGAGAAAGAGTGACAGATTATAGGGGGTGTCAGGAAGTGGGTAAGAGAAGTATGAGAATACTGATGAGAGTGGAGTGGACGGAGAAAGAAGCATGAGAAAGAGGATGCATTTTAGTGAAATGGGAGATGACTATTGACTTTACATTTAAATTCTTGGAGATTGTAGCTGTCGGGAAAGCAAGTAAATGGAAGGGAATTCCAGAGTCGGGAAGTGCGAGAAATGAAGCTGTTGGAGTAGAATTTGTGTTTACAATTTATTGGTTTCACAGTAAAAGGGTGAGGCCTAGTTGCTAATCTTGTGGCTTGAGGAAATTTATATATAGGGGGCACCAGTGAGCTAAGTTCATCGGAGCAGAAGCTATGAAAGTATTTGTAGAAGAGACTCAGGGAAGCCACATTGCGCCGGTGAGAAAGTGACTGTATCTGAGCTGCCAAGTCGGGGTCTATCACATTACAGATTCTCCGTTGGATTTTTATCTAGGACACCTAGGTGGATAGCAGGAGCACCCGACCAGATATGGCAGCAGTATTCAATGCACGGGCAGATGGTAGATTTATATATGTACAGGATTGTTTCAGGCGGAAAAAAAACTTCCTTGCCCTACACAGAGAACCCGACTTTCTTAGCAGCAAATATATCTGAAAAACGTGTGTTTCTCAGACAGTATAAAATTATGCAACAAATATATGTAACTGAAGGCCTACCACAGTGTACAAAATATTCAGTTTTCGGAAGTAAATAACCCATACAGGTGTTGATATGTCGTTACACATAAACAGCCAAACGAAACCTCTGTAAATTATATTTCTTATTGACGATTTCTTTAGTAGATGGATTGTAAATTGCGAAATATTCAATTATTTACAGAAAAATTACAAAGAATGGAATATTCATTCGCATATTTGTTTTTGGGAACAAAATGAATTCCCATTAAGGAAAAGTTTTAAAAAATCACATTATAGCGGATTATTTATGGCAATTTAGAAAGTAATATGTTGCTTAAAAACGCATTATGTTATTTAAAAGAAATCTTTCCCAACGTAAATGCCTTTTCCTACTATTTAAAAGACAAATGCTAAATTAGAAGCCCTGAAAACCGTTAAAGATTAACAAAAGAGCCGGAAATATGATATGATAATTAAAATTATAAAGAAGAATACCTCTGAGAAAGATTTTAGGAAAATACGTTCAAGGATTTTATTTCTTCTCTGATATTTTCTGTAGTCGAACAAAACGGCAAAGATACTTTCGTTTCGGTTATTATTATTATTATTATTATTATTATTATTATTATTATTATTATTATTATTATTATTATTATTTTTTTCTTGTTTACGGAAAGTGTTTTCTCTTCTGGACTTAATGAATGTAAAACATGTTTGTTGAATTCGAGCACTTTCGTCTAAACTATTAACCACTTTCAGGGATTCTGTCAAAACGACTGACTCTATATCTGTCTTAATATGGACACAACGCGAACAAGGAATTGTAGCAACTTCAATAGACAACTTATTCTTCGAGAAAATTCAAGCTCTTTTAATCTAACAAATATTTCAAAATTATTTACGTTTACAATTTGCTTGTGTTTTTAGCATTTCATTTTGCAATTCCATTTTACGGATACAAGTCCTGGAGTTCGACCAAGATTTTATCAATTTTTAAAAATTCTTTTTTTACTCTTTGTGTTTGCGATCTGGCAAATATTACATCAAATATTTTTCTAACTACGCAGATATCTATGACGTGGGAATTAAAAATGTGATTGAAGAGTGATGTTTAATTGTAAAATGAATGACAAATGAAACTGTAATAATCGGCTGAGCCAACCTACCCTCCTAATGGAATTATAGTGTTTATTAACACCCTAGTTAATATTAATTTAAATAACTGATTTACTTTCCTTTCTTTTACCAACGGACAGTTTTAAACCAACTAGAATGACAGGGTGTAATCGATTCCTATTTTTTTTCGGATTAGATCATTTGCAGTAATATGAATCTATTTTCTGGGTGTATGATAAAATTTGTTTGATCTTGAAAAATATTGCATCATCCGTGATTGCATCAGACTTTTATCACGCCCAGACACGTCTCGATAGTAGATTAGGTGTCCTATAGACACTGTCTGCGATGGACGTTACTCCAAGGAAGCGTACGAAAATTGTAACGCTGCACGAACACACAGACAAGCCTTAGAAAGACCATATCTATCTATCTATCTATCTATCTATCTATCATGACTAATCATATCTATATCTATCTATCTGTCTATCATGACTATTCATATCTATATCTATCTATCTGTCTATCATGACTATTCATATCTATATCTATCTATCTGTCTATCATGACTATTCATATCTATATCTATCTATCTGTCTATCATGACTATTCATATCTATATCTATCTATCTGTCTATCATGACTATTCATATCTATATCTATCTATCTGTCTATCATGACTATTCATATCTATATCTATCTATCTGTCTATCATGACTATTCATATCTATATCTATCTATCTGTCTATCATGACTATTCATATCTATATCTATCTATCTGTCTATCATGACTATTCATATCTATATCTATCTATCTGTCTATCATGACTATTCATATCTATCTATCTATCTGTCTATCATGACTATTCATATCTATCTATCTATCTGTCTATCATGACTATTCATATCTATCTATCTATCTGTCTATCATGACTATTCATATCTATCTATCTATCTTCTGTCTATCATGACTATTCATATCTATCTATCTATCTATCTATCTATCTATCTATGACTATTCATATCTATCATAACTATTCATATCTATCTATCTATCTATCTATCTATCTATCTATCTGATCATATATTAAGGTTTGAATTCATGTATTCAAACCAACAGAGTAAACTTGCCTTGGTTTCACAATGAAGACATGCTCAATTCCTTTATTACAAATGGCGTCGGTTAGCGCAAACATTCAGTCTATTACGAGATAAATTATTATTTTCGGCAGAAAATCTCCCTTTCAAAGCCTTGGTTAAAATTAATGTTGGAAAATATAGATGATGTTATATTTTGCCAGAAAACATTGCACAGCATGTGAATAATAGGCAGGCGTATACACATGGCGTAATACATATACCGTAATCTAGGTCATTTATTGGTGTTTCAATACTGATTGAGAAACCTCGTGGGAGATTGCCTACATATGCACTGTAATTTCAACACGTTTAAATCAAGGCTCTGCAACCGATTATCAGTATATTCAAATTGGATAAATACTTTCCAGGCAGACTTTGTTTAAAGAAACAAAAATAATGGCGAAATCATTGCATTAGGTTTCAGTCTGGGTTTTTTGGCAGTTAACCATTACTTTGTTATATAACATTCTTCTGTAATCTCTCAATATTTATTTAGAATTTATAACATAAATATGTTATAATATCACTACAAAAGTAGCCATTTTGTTTCGACACTATCCGTGTCTTATCAAGTGATGAATTCTGTTTCAAGTTCTTCACTTGATGAGACGCGGATAGTGTCGAAACAAAATGGCTACTTTTGTAGAGATATTATAAAATATGTTATGAATTCTAAATAAATATCATTGGCACTCCTTTGTATTGAGCACTTTTTTAAGAATAGTTTTTCTTTGGATGAAGAATTTTCCTCCATCCATACCTACCCTATACTTTTTTAATCACTCAATATAAATAAAGAGTTTACCGATTAATATCAGTAATTTATGACATATTTCATTTATATAAAGCAAAGTTCAGTATTGTAGATCGTTTTTCAACAATTCACAGAGAGACAAATCCACAAGGAATGCCATAAGATTAAAGAGAATTATTAATTAAAAGCAAACATTTTTGATTAATATTTTCAAGAGACGCATATATCGTCTTTTGAAATAAGATTCGAAAAACCTTATGAATTTAAAAGCTAATCTGTTTTTCTTTTGAATTAAAAGTTTCGCAATAGATTAACCAGCATGGCTTTCCTTCAAGAAAGACAGTTTTTAATTCTATTTTAAATGGGAAAAAAAATAAGGTATTTTGCATTTAGGAAAAACAAAGAATAATTGCTTTATTATTCAGCTTAAAGCATTTGTTAAATCATTACGAAATAAAACGAATATTTCTCTTTACAAATAAAAGGGTTGAAAAAATTAGTGTAAATAAGAAATCGTTTAGTGAATACATTACAGAAAAGTTCAATTAATGGAAAAGAAATGTTTAATTTAAGATAAACACAATTTTGATGTAACGAAGCAAATTATAGTTTCATTCAGGCGATGTGAATAAATTTGAAATTGAAATGCCGTATCCATGGATTCGTGTTTTCGTGGGTTGCTCGCCACAAAAACTTCAATAAAAACACATTTTAGCTTTCGAGTTATGTCATATGTGCAAAGTAATGTATGGAAGGCCAAATATAATGTTCCTTATTTGGGGTAATTATTGCATCCGGGATAATTTTACGATTCCTGAAAATATTTCTGTTTCAATTTCTGGGATGATAAATTATCATTATTTACTAGATTTACATTAAGTCTAATATCCTCATCTTTTGTTATCACACCGTTTCAGATGTTGGGTTTTCCAGCCTTCTTCAGGGATATGTTTATTCGAGTAACCTTCAATTTCTAAATAAATAAAAATAAATAGATAAAAAGAAAATTATATATAAATTTAAGATATTTTACATACATTTAAACATCTTTGAATTTTGTGCAAGACTATCGTCAAATCCACCTTTGGTTAATAAATATCCAAAACAGTTATGTAATAGCGAGAGTTATTAAAGTCTTAAATATTAGCCTTTGCTTAAGTTTTCACACCGATCAATGTTAGACAGCCCTTATCGCAATCAAGATACTGGGTCACGAGTCCAGATATCGGTCAGAATTTGTTTTTGCTACGACGACACTAGTAAGCTACTGGGAGTAAAAGAGAATGAAATGGATTTAGAAGGAACAGAAAATAAGGGTAAATCTCAACTCCTATTCAAAAGACCGGGGAGTGCTGTATCAAACTTCGATAGAAATGTATAAAAAACATACATTTAGTTATCTATTAAAATTAATTTATTACCGTATAGTGAGAATAAAGGAAAATGGAAAGAGAAATAAGATTGTGTTGTGTTAGTCTTTCGAGTAGGGAGGAACTGCTATTTACATACTTAGATATGCTTAGGTATATAAATTAGTACGTGACTTCCAATCCACCAATAAACAGATTTTTTTCTCCCTTCACTGTAGCGTATAATGGAAGCAGAAAAGACTCCTAGTTTTTCTATCGGCTTCGTTTCTTTTCATTGTAACTTTCGTCAGTTTCTTTAGAGAAGAACGTGCACTTTGATGAACCGTGAACATAACGCTTCGGCAGACATCTTTTTATCTTTCATTATATTCTATATTATGCCAGAGACGACGAGGGAGAAAATATCACGACTTTCAAGAATCAATTATGGACTCCATTTGGCCAGTCAACTGAAAACTTCTCTCGTAGCACGTATGAAAGGGCACATAACCTTCGTTTCATTTTATTATTATTAGTATTATTATCAGATTTTAAAAATAAACATCAGATTCCATGAAGTGATATTACATACTGTTCATTCTTAGCCTCTTCATTTCTTCTACTTAAATGACACTTAATACATAACATAGATATTCATACGAATAATAATAATAATAATAATAATAATAATAATAATAATAATAAAACTTGTTTATTAATTGATATGGCTTGTCCAGCGGAATGTGAGTCGAGTGTTCTAATTACTACCAAGATGATTTTTTTCTTTTTTACAAACCCTGTTTGTAAAAGACCGTTACCCAACGTGCCGGGCAAATTTGGATGGACTTTTGGACCCGTGCGTCACTCGTGGGAAAAATATGAGAATTACAAATAGAAATAAAAAGTCCACCATGGCTCTTCCAGTGGATAAACAGGGAGCCCGTGCTTCAGGAGGGAACCTACATGAGGTCGAAAAATCTGCCACAACTCCCATACAAAGAATTAATCTTCAGGTCTCCACAACCAGGATAATCCTAATAATGTCCCTGAAAATTTTCCAGTTAGATCTATAACCGTATATTTAAAGAAAGAAAAAATAAAATGAGGAGTACAAAGGCGTTATGACTGCATTTCATGAAGCGTTACTCAAACCTCAAAAAACATCACTCGCCAAACATATGACATTCGGCGAGAAAATTTTCTACAAACAAATAAAAAGTACATTGACGAAAATAAATTAGCCAATGTCAGAAGATACATCATGCAAAATAACCGATTAACAGAGGCTGAAATTAATGAGATAAAAAGAATTGCAACCAGAATAGACGAATCAACAAAATATGAAAAGGAACCGGAATCAGAAATAAAAGGTAGTAACATCACACAAAGTACAGGTCATATTGTAGAAACCGTGATACACACAAATCACTGTGAAGATAACGCTGTAAGTTTAAAAGTGCTGGAAAGGTGTGATCTGAGTCAGTTGCAAGACGGCAATAAAACGAGTTCAAAACACACTGAATAGAATTATTTTACGGAAAACAAGAACATCATACAAGAAGCTAAGGAAGAAATCAAGAACTATATAAGTCAGATACAAAATATTGCAATGGAGGAACGAGAACAACTCCCAAAATTACAACCAACAAAGCATAACCTCGAAACTATTAAGCTCTACAATGCAGCACTCAAATTAATTTTGGATGAAGAAGACACTCATATAAATCTCAATGAAGCAATATATGCATCAGCAATAGCAGCAACAAAAAAATTGAACATAAAATTAAAAACAAAGCAATCTCTCAGACATGAAGATCCACCTTGGAAAAGAAAAATAGAAAAATAAATCGAACAACTTAAAAGTGAACTATCAGTATTGGATGAACTGACTAGAGGAATAAATGTAAGAACTAGGAAAAGCAGAAGAGTTCGAAAGAAAATACAACATTAGAAATGAAAATGAAGTCCTATCAACTAAGGAAAAAATAAAGCAAACAATACAAATGAAGGCTCAAATAATAAGACGCTATGAGAAAAGATCAAGATTCTACAGACAAAACAAGATTTTTCAAACCGATGCAAAGAAATTTTACAGGGAAATAGGTAAAAAAAGAATTGAATTGACAGTACACCCCATAATGGAAAAAAAAGTTATACAGTTCTTACAAAAAGTATGGGCTTA
Organism: Ascarosepion bandense; assembly: GCA_037127315.1. NCBI lineage: Eukaryota > Metazoa > Mollusca > Cephalopoda > Sepiida > Sepiidae > Ascarosepion > Ascarosepion bandense. The sequence continues at coordinate 525,846 of JBBBDQ010001504.1, forward strand.
CCCTAAAGAACATAACAAAGAAGTAGATTGGATTGCGCAAGAGATAGAACGAATGAAAAATAAACCAGAACAGACAAGGACTGGAATCACAGAAGAGGATGTTAGATGTGCATTGAAAAAAGCACACAACTGGAAATTTCCAGGAATAGATAAAATTCCTAACTTTTGGCTATATTATTTAAATACAGCACATTAAAAACTAGCCAAAGAACTTCAAGAAATGGTTAACGATCGCACTAAAATTCCTGGATATACATTTCTTCTGCCCAGGAAGAGTGACACAAATAACCCGAAAAACTACAGGCCAATTACATGCCTTGTAATACAAACTATTAACATATATTTAAAAAAAACAGAAATATTCTTCTTGGAAAGAAATGACATACCACCGCTTGAAAAAATGGTACAAACGTGATTGTTACGGATGAAAAGACCAATTACTGTCTCTTGAGTCGATCAACCATATTAGTAACTTGAACTTTTCCTGGGTCATTGAATAGTATATTAACTTCTAAAATACTAACGGTCTAAGATGGATCCCTGGTTTCACAGTCAGTCGTGATGCACGCTTGGGTAATCGTGTCTCGAAAGAGACATGACTGACTGGGCAGAAGATTATCCTGCAGTAGGTTGCCATTGCTTTCTGTGGTAGACTGGTTGCCAGCCAAGGCTATAGAACCCAATCTGTTCTGTTATTTAACCCATAACTGGAAGGAATAGACGGATTAATACCTTTCCCAAGGGTATTTGCACGTAAGTGAATGCAACGAATTCAACTGGAATTCGAACTCCTCGAGTTGTCGTTCCGAGCGGATACAACTGGAATAATTAATGCCCTCATGTACCATATTTTTGGAGTTTCCACTTCAAGGTCCTCGTAGTGATGTAGGTTTTTGAACGACTTCAAAGATACATTACAATCTACAGGGAATTCATGTCAATAAGAAAGCGCATTCTGTTCTTGTGGTTTTTGATCACGATGTCTGGGCGAATAAATTTAACTCTTCCGTCTGTGTCTATAGTAATTCAAATAAAACTGTCATATCCTATCTCTGTAACCGAGTCTGAGTTATGTTCATATCAGATCTTTGTTGTTTCCTTTCTGTTGCATATTTTCCGGCATAGATATCGGTCCACTCTATAATAAAAAGTTTTATATTCTGTTATGCTAACATTGTGAAACTTGATCAATTCTTTCTGGGCATTTATCCCAGAACCCGTATTTCGGGTTAACACAATTTATTATTATTGTAGTAAGTTAAAAAAAACCCCCAAAAACCCACGTATGCTTAAGAGTCACACATTAAAAGGTCTTGTGTGACTGTGAAATGTTTTAAAGTGAATACGTCAGTTGGTATAAAAACGCAGTCTGGCCATTCATAGATCAAAAAGTGAATAGGAAATTTATCTAAAGACACATTCGATTGTAATGCGTCATAGGACTCAGCTTCAAGTGGCGTACATAGAAACGGAGGCCCAAAGAGTAAGGATTTGTTAGAATCCTCTGATGACTTTAGGGTTAAGAATGTTTTTATAGGCTGCAAATTCTATGTTGTCACAATACCCCACCCAACTTGATGGAAAGTCTATTGCTTTGTGTGAGTGGTAGAGCAATCCTTTGAAACAGCCAGGTCATCTCTCTTGGTTTGTCACTGATCCGGACTGCTATGAAGTCAATTTAGCGACCAAATTTATCACCGAATCAATAATGCTCGACATCACGACCACAGAATTTATGTCTGATGAATATTGACTAATATATGAATAATTTTGTTCATCTTTCCCAAGCAAAGCAGAGGATGCTGTCATGTTGCCATTTTTGAAGAAATCATTGTCAGTGATTTCCAAGAAGAGGTACTTGCTATCTGCGAAAGGATGGCTACGTACCGCGTCTCCTAGGTCCAGACACGTAAGCACTGACAGATACAAAATTTATAAATATCTTTGTCGTTGATGACAGAGTACATGAGACGATGACCAGCAAATAGTCACAATATCTCGTGGGCGTGATATTCTAACTGTGATGACTTAATACTTTTGGACATTCTTCTAGCAATCGGATGTCATTTCACTTGTGCCTGGTTGCATTGTTTGTTGTGTTGTGGTCATTTCTTCAATCTGTTATTGAAGGGCTTGATTTCTATATTGGAGAATCTCATAGACAAGTGATCGGGAAGGAAAGAGAAATATGCTGGTAAACCACGTCTGTTAGAAATACAGATTCTATCATATCTCGCAGTTTTTGGCATCTGGTGTCATCGAATTTGATTTTGCGTACATTTTTCTCTTAGTTCATTTCGGTATATTTGCTTAGAGTTTGGTTAAATTACTTTTCTCTTAGTAAAATAGGAAAAGTCGACAGGAAAAGCATTTTTAAGAATAAATTAACTAAGTCCACAGCTTACTCATGCTTGACATTGTGATTGAAACACACAGCTGACGAAACGATGTGGTAAAAAATTATCAGATTCATTACTTGAAGATCACACGGAGTACTTGATTTTCTAAGCACTGTTAAGATATTGTTTTGGTTGTTTTGTTTTATGGCATATCAACCTCGGCGGGTCATTTATTGCCAATTAAATTTTTATTTATTTATTGCTGGTAATATCTTTCTTTCAACAATTTATTGTTGTTTTTAGATAAGTTTTGTGTCTAGTAATACTTTTTTCTTTTCGAGTATCAAGATTCATTAGGATTTGTTTTGAAGGGCAGGGTCCCCAAGTCCCACTCTTGTTATTTAACCCATAACTGGAGGGAAGGGACGGATTAATACCTTTCCCAAAAGTACCAGTGCTAAAGTGAATGCAGAGTATTCAACTGGAATTCGAACTCGGCTCACCGATTTCTTTTTCCGAGCTGATATCCACTGCACCACAACGCACATCCGTCACTAAACGTTTACAGCACCAAGCGGTCACCCATCTAAGTACTGACCAGGCTCAACGTTGCTTAACTTCGGCTTCGAGCGAGAACCAGTGTTTTCAACGTGATATGGCCGTAAGCATTTAGATGTTGCACAAGGCCGAAATTATGGGGTACCCAGTGAGGATGAAACTCACTACTCCGTTGTAAAAGGTTCTAGCGGACACGCTTGTTAACCATTACACCATGTCGAGGTGCCCATCTCACGCAGAGTAGAACGTAAAATGATACTAACCAACTGAAACATATAAAATCAATCTGAAGTTCAGTATTATCAGGCAATTCCACTCAAAGTTACATTATCGAGAAACCAGATGTTTAGAAGAGACCCAAGCGAGCAGCCGATGCCATTGAGCTGATGCAAGAGCAGAAACAGGCAAAGTAGGTGATAATGTTGGACCAGCCCATGGCGGAATCAATGATCATAGAATAAAAAAGAAATATTTATATAATATATTATAGATTCGTTGATACAGTAACAGAAGTGTGAGCACGACAATACGATTGATTACATATCTGCTGGTAGCTATGACAACGTATCTGCATTGACTTGTATACGAAAGACATATAACACCCTCTCATATTTTATTTTCTGTACTTCATAAATGTTGGGAATTTAATTAGCTGGGAAGTATCATAAGCGAAGACGGGAAATATGACACAGAAACTCGAAGACGACTTGGATACTTTCCAGGACGAAAAGACCATTTTATGTTGAAGATAAAGTCTGTTTAACTGTTATGCATCCTGTTGTATGGAAGTAAATGCTGACCAATTGTCTCATAGATGAAGGGGAGGAAACGGAGATGCGGCTCTACAGTAAGATGCTGAGAATAACATAGACAGAACATGTGAGAAATGAAGAGGTTTTAAGAAAAACGGAGAAGAAAACGAATATTTTACTTAGAATCAGAGAGAGGGACAGAATAAAAGTCTAGAATCTTGGACCATAAAATAGGGGCCATAATTCGTTAGTTAAAATTTATATATATCATCGTTTACTGTTTGTAATATATTTTTAAAATGTTTCTGTTTTTTTCTTTCTCAAAATTTCTATTCAGATATATATCCCTGTTCTTGTGGATACCTATTGGTTCGTCTTTCGATTTTAGATGAAACCAACTCAACTCTTCTCTATTATTTGGCTCTGAAAGAAATGAGCCCGTTCTCCAAAGATATTTTTTCCTATAGCTGCATCTCCAAATCCATCCATCAGAACAACTATTATATAACAAAGTCATCTTGCAACAACAATCTTCATAAGTTCTTTGTTCTGCAATTAACTTATTTTCTTCAAAAAATTAAAAAAGGTTCTAGCAGATTTTCTTCTTTCATTTTTTGTGTATGAGAATTATGGTCCTCATTATAAACATTTACGATTATTTTTATAATCATTTCACCCCAGGCAAAGCAGTACTTCCATAAGCCAGTTATAGGTTCAATTAAAGGACATCAACCGTTATATTTTTGCGGCCATTTTATTTCATTTTATTTTATTTTTTTATAGGGTAATTCTAATTGTTATGCTAGGTGAGACTTAGGATAGCATTTAAATCTGTCTTCGAGAGATTGAATTCGTAACGGTTGGTCAGCGAACGCAAGCAACATAACTCGACTATATTCTGTAAAAAACGGTTTAATTTCTATTTTTGTCTTCAGAAATTGAATTAAATCAACTTTACAGTGTTAGCTGCTTGTGGTAAGTCAACCGGGATTCAGTCCATTTTTCAGTCTGTTTTTCTGTAATTTTTGGAATGTTTTTTTTTTCGTTTTTTGTTCGTCTTTGATTTTTTTTTTGTCACTTAGTTTGTGTAAATCATTTTGCAATTGAAGGTTATTTTTGACTTATACAAAGTTAAAACTTTGTAAACCTCAGTCACTTTTTTTTCTTTCTTTTTTTTTTTTTTTAATTGGAGTAGATAGTTCCTACTATCGCCTGGTCTCACACTCCACCCCCTTCTTTTGAATGAGTTTAGAGGTGATCGCCTTTTTTCTTGTTTAGGAAGGGGTTCCCAGTTCATCCCCTTTCTCCGGTCTTATTGTTAGTTCAGCTGGAAGCTCTTTGCAGTTACGGAGTATGGTGGCAACGTCTTTACATTCTGAGGGTACCGGGTTGGCAGTTTCCTGGTTGCTGCTTCCGACTCTTGCGTAGCGTCTTGAGAGGCTGCTCTGATCAACAGTTGAATAATACCGGGGTTCTTGTAATGCCATATCGCGCATCCATATCGCGCATATCGGCGTCTCTGCATGAACGTTCGGTAGGCAACCCCGAGGCCACATTATGTTGTAGGCCGCGCCAGTCTCCATCCTTCACAAGTTGCAAATGATTGACCGACTGATTCTATTCTAAGACCTCTCCTTAACTGAATCACTATGGAAAAAAGCAAACATAATAGCAAAACTAAACCAGCTCATTTGAAAACGCCCAAACCTGTCTGCATCTCTTTCACTAACATACGCGGCATCCGAACCAAATTCCCCAGCGTAGATTCTTTCCTCCATAATAACTCACCTGATATATTAGCCCTATGTGAAACTAATCTTAACCCTTCTATCCCCTCAACTGAGTTCTACGTTCCTGGCTACCTTCCCCTCTTCAGGAAGGACTCCAATGTTCATATGCATAGGCTTGGTGTCTATGTCAGCGAACACCTTCCCTTAGCTAGGGTGTCATCTTTTGAATCCACAGATCATTCTTTCATGTGCTTCCGCCTCTCACTTCTCAGCTCGATTAGCTATCTCTTCTTTCTCTACCGCTCTCCTTCCTCCCCTGACTGTTCGTTACTTGACATCATTTCTGACAATATTGACAAAGCCATTTCTTCCCATCCCTCTGCCCATGTATTCGTGTTTGGTGACTTTAAAGGCCACCACACCAAGTGGCTGAAGAACGCTGTCACTGACCCTGCTGGTGTCCACACCATGAACTTTTCAATCACCCAATCCCTTACGCAAGTAGTGGACTTCCCCACGCGTTTCTCCGACAACCCCAACGGAAGGGACTCACTTCTAGACCTCTGCTTCACTTCCATCTCAGACTCTTGCACTACCAGACAACTCTGCCCACTCGGAAACTCTGACCACACTGTAGTGTCAGTCAATATTTCACTCCACTCCCGCCCGACCCATGAAACCCAGACAAGTAGAATATCCTACTGCTATCAAAGAGCAGACTGGGATTCGTTCCGAGACTTCCTCTGTGACAACCCTTGGAACAACGTCTTTAGTCTTCCCATCGAAGAATGTGCATCCGAGGTCTCCTCCTGGGTTAAGGCTGGCATCGATGCCTTCATCCCTGCTAGGAAATTCCAGCTTAAATCTCATTCGTCTCCATGGTTCTCACCCGCTTGCTCGGCTGCCATTGCCCACCGGAATCATTTCTTCCGACTCTATCGTAACTACGCGTCGGACCAAAACAGGCGCCTTTTCACTTCAGCTCGTAATAAGTGTAAAAGGATACTTAACGAAGCTAAGATGCTGTTTGCTGCCAGAATGAAGCAACGCATAGCATGCTCTAAATTCGGCTCTAAAGACTACTGGCGACTCTGTAAAAGAGTACTTAACAAGAGCAAGTCCACAATACCCCCGCTAATCAACAAATTTGAGGTCCTCACCTCCCCAGCAGATAAGGCTGAATGCTTTGCCCGCAGATTCTCGAACAATTCGAGTCTGGACTCATCTGGAGTTTTTACACCCGATTTCTCACCTAGAACCGAGGCACAATTGAATGATGTCCACATTACACCTTCGCTTGTCTCTAAGATAATCTTAAAACTTGACCCTCACAAAGCGAGCGGTGGTGACGGAATCTCAACCATAGTCTTAAAGAAATGTGCCCCTGAACTCTCTTCTGTCCTTTCTAAGCTCTACAACCTCTGCCTATCTGCTTCCTGCTTTCCTGCCTGTTGGAAATCTTCCTCTGTAGTTCCTATATTTAAAAACACTCGAGAACCCTCTGACCCTGCAAATTACCGCCCTATCAGCCTTCTTCCGATCTTTGGCAAAGTGTTCGAAGCCATTATCAACGCCGAGGTGGTTCAGCATCTCACAGCACACAGGCTCCTCTCGGACAAGCAATATGGTTTCCGCTTCACCAGGTCTACTGCTGATATGCTAACGACCATTACCGAGTACATATACCAGGCACTCGACAGGAATGGCGAAGCCCGAACCGTTGCATTGGACATATCTAAGGCGTTCGACAGAGTTTGGCATGCTGGCCTTCTATGTAAACTGCGGAGCTATGGTATAACTGGACATTTGTTTCAACTAATCCAGCCATTCTTCTCTAACCGCACAATGAAGGTGGTATTAAACGGACATGCCTCTCAGAACTACCATACAAACGCAGGTGTCCCCCAAGGCTCCATCTTAGGTCCTACACTCTTCCTGATATACATTAGTGATCTCCCCGATTCCATAAGAGCCCAAATAGGTTTGTACGCCGATGAGACCACAGTTTACTCTCGCCTCCTACAAAAATCTGGTGTAGGCGTCAAAGCTAACCTCGTAGCCGAGATTGAAAAAGACCTCCAATCCATATTGGACTGGGGTAAGAAATGGGTAGTAAATTTTAATGCTTCTAAAACAAAGCTACTCTCAATTAACCATCATCGACAATCTCACCTACCTCCCATTAGCATGGACCAGACTTGCCTCCCAGAGAGTAAAACACTACGCCTCCTTGGTCTCACACTTTCAGCGGACCTCAAATGGAATGACTATATCGAATCCATTGCTAAATCCGCTGCTATGAAAGTCGGTTCTCTGTGTAGGACCCGGAAGTTTTTTCCGTCTAAATCTATCCTGCACATTTATAAATCTACCATCCACCCGTGCATTGAATACTGCTGCCATATCTGGTCGGGTGCCCCTGCTGTTCTCCTCGGGCTTCTTGATAAGATTCAGAGGAGGGTGTGTAATGTGATAGATACCGACTTGGCAGACCGCCTGCAGTCTCTCTCCCACCGGCGTGACGTGGCTTCCCTGTTTCTCCTCTATAAATACTTCCACGGCTTCTGCTCCGATGAACTTAGATCACTAGTGCCCCCTAAATACGAATTTGAACGAGATACTAGATTAGCAACTAGATCCCACCCTTTTATAGTGAAACCGATAAAATGCAGCGGTAACTTCTACTCCAACTGTGGAATTCTCTTCCAAATGATTGCTTCCCCGACGTCTACAATCTCCAAAAGTTTAAATGTAAGGTCAATTTATTATATATATATATATATATATATATATATATATATATATAATAAACTTCGATGTTCAAAACTGTTGAATGATCATTTCAACATGAAATCCCGCATCTTATCGGCAACTACCAAATTTCAAAATGAAATAAAAAAAAAAAAAATTTACGTCAGAAAAAAATACAAAAAAAACAGATAGCAATCAATGTCTATTTTTAGACTGAGATCTAAGTGAAAATTTAAAAATTTGGCATTGTCTAGCTTTAGAAAGGGGAAGGGGTTTAACAAATGAAATAGGAAGTGGTGCTTGATTGAGATGTGGGCTAAACAAAACAGAAAGAGAGGGAGGAAAGAAGAATAAAGAAAAGAAAAAGGGAAATTTTCTATTTCATATAGACGCTAGATACATGTCAACAAAACTAGCGTTTATAAATGGGTTAAAGTATTGAAAAAGCTGATATATGAATTAATTAATTTTAATTAGGTTAATCTAAGTAATTATAAATCTAGATTTAAACTAAAAATAAAATTAATAAAATTTAATTAAAAAAATGTTTTTCTAAAAACATTAAAAAATTAAAAAAAAATTTATAAAAATTTTATGCTGTGAAAAAGATATCTATACATACTTGCAGAAAAAATCGTGGGTTAAATTAGTATAAGTATTCTTACTTCATAAAAAGTAGATATTAAAAGGAGACAGGAAGAGGAAGGTAGAGGGGTTCAAAATTTCTATTTAAAAATTTAATTGATTAATCATTTAATCAAAAAATTAATTTATATTTACTCTCCTAAAAACTAAATTTAGAATTTTAAATTTTAAATGTTTACAAATTTCGCCCTATAGCGGCACTTACTAATGAATTCCTTTCTAAAATTCAGGAGTAGGTGCTAGTTTGGGTACTTTAATATTAATATTTTTTCTTGCAGACACAGATCGCACCTATCACGAAAATGCCTCGGAATTCGGGCTGAACCTATCAATCTCCAGCTAATTTCAGGGTCCAGCCCTTCTTCTTTCATTTTCCAGAATCTCCGTGAAAGGGCTGTCTGGTATTTTTGAAAAAGAATACCTGTGATTGTAATATCTTTGCTTCAAAGGTCCCGCGGACATACCAATATAAGTTCGGTAATTTTTCTTGTTGTTGGATGGTGAAATGTGAGCTTCATAAATTACCTGGCTGGATTTACATTTGCCCTCCACCGGGCAGGCATCCAGGGAGCTACAATTAAAATTATTTAAAATTCCGGACTCAGAGTCAGTATTACATAAATTCTTTAGAATTTGCTTATTATGAGAATTTATAATGTTGTCTATATTTGAGGTAAAAGAGTAGCTGATTTTTAGAGTGTTCCTATTAAAATCTTTTAGTAGAGGATTGTTTTTATGAAAATGTTTGTCTACTAATTTGAGAAAATATTTACCAATATTGATATTTGTTAGTTTACAGGATGGAGGGTTAAACCAAATTATCTTTATTTTTTTACAGTTATTTTTATTTTTTGTATTAGATGATTCGGGGTCTATTGTAGGTTTTGAAGGGCCTTGTTGTAAATATTTTTACTTTCATTGAAAGTTTTAATGTTTGATGATAAATGGTTAATCCTATTATTAACTATATTGGGTATCTGTTTTAAAATATTTTTGTGGTGATTGGGTGAAATATTAATGTAAGTGGGAAAACTATTTTCTTTGAGAAAAGGCTGGTGGGATCCATCGTTTAAATTAAGGGTGATAACTAGATAGTTTACAATTTTAAGATTGGAAGTAACTTCAACCTTAAAACCGAGATAATTTAAGGCTCTAATGATTTTTGTGAATTCGTATATGGTCCATTGGAATTAGGGATAAATATTAATCCATCATCCCGATATAAACATATTTGTTTTTGGTCTAAGAATCTACATAAAACGTCTAAAATATATATTCCTACTTGATCTGGCACCTGGGCTGAATCATAAGTTCCCATAGGAACATCAAAGCTATCATTTGGCTCTTTCGTCCATGTTGAAATATTAAAGGTGAGAATAGATTTTCTAGCCGCTGAGATAATCTTAGAATCCTTATCCGAAATTTCAACGTAATTTCTAGTCAAAATTTATGCAACTTTCAAGAAGGTCTTTAGAAATAGAAGAGTAGAAGTCAACAATATCGAATTTAAAAAAATATATATTTATATGATTAAGAAAGAGACAAAAAGAAAACTATATTGTGTTTTAGCCGACGATCACTGATGAACTTTGTTGGAGTAAAAAAAACAAACAAAACAAACAAAAAACGAAAAAAAAAATTAAATAAAAAGGAAAGTCCGTCAGTGGACGAAGCGCGTTGGTTAAAACAAAATGTAGTTTTCCTCTTGTCTTCTTTTTTAGTCACACTCTTCCTCTCCTCAGATTATATCTAAAATAATTACACACACACACACACATTGGGTAGCATAAATATTTGGGTCTGCATCGAACTATTTTTGATTGCTCGAATTTAGATGCCATTGTCTTTCACACTGTTCAAAATGCTCTATATATTATCGGTACATTTGTCAGATTTGATAGGATAACTTATACAGTCTCAGATCACTTTATGTATCTTGACACTCTCTACTGTGATAAACTATATATGAACAGCACACACACACACAATTTTATCTCAAATAAACAGCCTAAATTTTATGCAAATACACAAACAACAACAACAACTACATCAAATACATAACATTATGTGCAATGTCTGTCCAGTGTTGCTTTTTAACGCACCAGCTGTTCAAAGAGAAAAAAATAGCGACGAAAAATGTTAATAATCATCCAATGGAATGTATTTTTGGAGTTTGCATTAAAAAGAAAATAGAAAAAACAAAACAACAAAAAAAAAAAATAACCACAAAGAAAGAAAAGAAAAAAAAATTAAAAGTCGAATTTGCGTCTGAACCTTCGTGCTTGCTTACCGAAAGGTGGAATTCGACTCGACCAGACATGCGATGAGAAGAAACTGGACCAAATTCGAGATTAACAAGCTAGGGACTGTCTTTTCTTTTTTTGTTTTTTCTTGAATTCTAGTGTGGAACTTAAACACGCTTCGTTACTTATAATGCATTCAAACATGGGGAAAAAACATTCTCGTGACGTCACAGAAAGGAGTGTTAGAAAGATAAAAACGTAGAAAATATTAAACGGACGAATGTCTCAAATTTATTTACAGTACGACAGTAAAAGAAAAAAAAAAGAAAGAAAAATAAAAAAATAGTGTTTGAGCATGATTTCTCCATCTGATTTACGATCGACCCAAAAGACTTTCAGGAATCTTATCTTTGTCTGGCATAAGGATAAAAACATGAGTCAGTGAAGAGTGAAATTACTATATGAGCAAATGTCTGGTAATTGTTGGTTAAATTCAGAAACGAAAATTAAGAAACTTAATTTGCCGTGGAATATTTAAAATAGTGACCCTGTGGAAATGAAACGGAATGTAAGAAAATAATCGCCCAGAGTAGATTGTTAGACATTCCTATCTGATAATTATACCCCTACCTATAACTGTTCTTGGAAAAATACCCCAACAAGAAAATTTCCCTCGGATAAATGCCTCCTGATATATCCTTTAGACAATTTCTCTTGTTAAGAGAAAAGTACTAGAATTATGTAAAGATAATTGAAACATTTCTTGCATACTTAACTTATCTAACACAGTCTATCACTTCTTTCTAATTTTCATAGATGCGGCTATCAAACAGGAGCTTTCTTAAACCCCGTTCACTTTATGATAGGACGACATGAGGTCTGCAGGTTCACTGAGAGAAGTTCAAAAATGACTTCAGATCAGTCGTTGTTATTCCCCGAATCTGCAAGATTATGACAATCCCTAAACTTACAGATGATCGCGTTGGGTTAGTTTAACATGAAAACTTATTTTTTATTAGTATTTATTTTATGAAAGAACAGATCTATGGCAAATTGGAAAACGTTTTCGTTAACATTTCATCAGACCGGGTCTTGTTGACGCTGTTGTGACTACACATGCGCACGAACGAATGACTCTGGGAGTTTCAAAATTTAGAAAGAATATTTTAGTTAATCTATCCAAAATCGTCTATATTCTTTTACAACATTTTTGTTATTAAATATTCCACATTGTCATAAGAAAAAAATCTCTCAAGAATGGTGAAACGTAAGAACCTGGACTCATGATTAAAGCACTTTCTAGACATTTTCGTCTTAGAGAATTCAGTCAGTTAAGTGCCATACATGAAACACGCTTGGGCGATCATATCTCGAAAGAGACATGCCTGACTGGGCAGAAGATAATTCCGCAGTATGTTGCAATTGGTTTTTGCGGTAGACTGGTTGCTAGCCAAGGCTATAGAACCCAATCTGTCTTATTATTTAACCCATAGCTGGAAGGAAGAGATAAATTAATTAAACAAAGAGTATTTGCGCGTAAGTGAATGCAAGTTATTCAACGGGAATTCGAACTCGGCTCCCCGATTTCTTGTTCCGAGCCGATATCCACTGCACTACAACGCACATCCTTAGAGAATTATTTTCTCTTATAATTAGAGTGGATTTTTTTATGTCGAAATTGTGGCCAATTTCGTTACGATGAAAAAGCAATGCATTTTGTGTGTTGTTTTTTTTAAATTTCTCCTTTGCTTTCTCTTTGGGGTGTCTTCTATATTTTAGTATTTATGTTATCTTCCATAGCTACGGTTAAATTTATACGGTACACTTTTATTGATGAGAGTAGTTCTGCTGTAAGAGTATTAGCCAGGGAGACGATTATCTAAAGCAGTTCTTTTCTTTTCTTTTTTTAATCATATCACACCGAGCAAGGTGGTAACGCCACTGATGTGCAGGGGGCTACATCAGAGTAAAAGCACTAGATAGAAGAGAGTAAAGAGAAGGACAAACTATTTAGAAAGGAGCAAGAGAAGGAAGGGAATACAGGTGTGATGACAGTTGCAGAGGTGGAGAGAAAGGAAAGGATATACAGGGTGGTGAGGAAAGAACTAGGGTCAAGTGGTTAAGAGATGAATATTTGAATTCCTGGAGGTTGTAGCCGTCAGGAAAGCAAGAATAAGGAAGCGAGTTCCACAAGCCGTAAGTACGAGGAAAGAAGCTGCAGGAGTAGAAATGTCGTCTGAATTTGGTTGATTTCACTGTGAATAGGTAAGACTCAGTGGCCAGTCTGGTTGAACGAGTAAACACCTGTTGCAGAGGCAACAGTGACTTAAGTTCGTTGGAGCAGAAGCCATGAAAGTATTTATAGAACAGAAAAAGGGAAGCTACATCTCGTCAGTGGGAAACTGGCTGTAGTCGAGCCGCCAAGTCAGTACCTATCACATTACTGATTCTCCTTTGGAGCCTGTTGAGAACACCGATGTGAACAGCGGGGGCACCTGACCATATATGGCAGCAGTACTCCATGCACGGACAAATGGTTGATTTGTATATATGCAGGATCGTCTCCTAGAACCATTGACATCAAAGGTACTAAAATTATTATAGCAGAAGGCTATAGTGTCGAGTTACCTTGTAAGAATCAAATTCACCGTTATCATATAGAGAGCATCAAGAATTTTGAGTAAATAATACGGCGTGACATAAATACGGCTAAGAAAATGTTCTTCTTCTTCTTCTTCTTCTTCTTCTTCTATGTTCCCTGTGCTTTCAGGACGTAGGCGATCATGGCTTTCCACCTCTCCCTATAGCACGGTTTCTCCTGTTACATCATGCAACCCTCGTTCCATCATCTACCTGATTAGGTCCTTCACATATGTTATCCACTGCTTTCCTCTGTCTCTTTTCCCCTCCATCTGGCCTATTAGTATCAGGTTCTCTAAGCCCTCTTTCCTCATTGCATGTCCCAGGAACGTCAGCTGTCAAGAAAATGTTATGCGAATTAAAAACGCCGTGAACTGCGGATGTAAGCCTTTTGAGGATCTCTACCTTTTGGGGACCTCTACCTTTTGGGGACCGCTATCTTTTGGGGACCGCTATCTTTTGGGGAACTTTGCTTTTGTGGAACTACTACCAGGATTAACAATAAGCTGTGGTTACATAGAAACATTCTGTAACAAGCGCACAAAGAACATTAAAGTGCGCCAAAAAGTTTGCCTATGTGATCCTAATCCTAGTAATTCTAAACTTATGTATTCCTGGATATGACGATTAACTGCATCCGGCAGCAAAGCCTCTGATTGGGGGGTTATGAGGAGCATAGAACCACCTCTTAATTGCTGTTGTTCTCAGAGTAGTAGCATCTTTTAAGGTCTCAGCTATGGGCAAATAAGTATACCCCCAAACTGGGGTCAAAACACTATGAAAGTATAAAAATACACTTGTATAGAAATATATACATAAAAATAGTCTTTATACAAAAATATACATTTTTAAAGAAAAAATGATTACCATTACACAGGAAAAAATATTCTTAGCAAATCATTTTTGAAGACAAAACTAGAAGACATTTTCAGTTTTCTAAAATAAAAAAAGAATTAAAAAAAATCAGTAAAATGTGACTTTTTTGGCATTAAATAACCCATAGAGGAGATTATATGCTGTTAAATAAAACTGATACTCAAACTTACGCGTATTGCAAAGAATCTTTTACTGAATTGTTTCTCTCTGAAAGACTTAGATATAAATTGTGTCTTTAAAAAAACTAATTTCTTGTTCCGGTGTGTTTAAAACGGCTACAGCCATTTTTGATGGAATGTATTCCTATCACTGTGTTATTACTTAAGACGTTATTTTTAGTGGATACCCGTAATTGAGTAGACGCCCCGTTTGTTTTAAATAATATTTATTTCGTCTCTTTAAGAACACACACACACACACACACACACACACACACACACACACACACACAGGCCAAAGTTGAAAATTAACACGAGCCATTGCAATCACCATGGCCAGTTACAGATGGAATTCTCTGATTAAGAGAGAGAGACACCGGATTGACAGTTTAGAGAGTTTGCATAGTGACATAAACAGCAAGACGCACTAATACTGGTGCTGGCAACAATTAAAAAAATGTATGTGCTTAGAGAGAAGATACTACTAAGAAAGTTTTACTATTTCGGGAAAATTATCCGACGAGGCGCTTTCAATAAGAACATTCTGCTGGGTCCAGTGTAGGAGGAAGAACTGACGCCAGGAAAGACTACACATTTCTTAATTTGATGATACTAAGAGGTCGGCTGGAATGACGGTGGCTGAGACAGAAAGAGATGGAAGGAAGTGGTGTTCATAGCGGTGTAAAATGTGCACATTAAATAACCGACGATGATGAAAGGCAACGTTGACTGATTGTGAAGCTTTCCGTGGCGGAGACGTCAAAATACGCCAGATCAACGGTGATTCTTCCTGCAAAGGTGGCGCAGACTCGAATCTTCCCGGAGGGCATATATTCTTCATGAAATTTTCTCGAGTATGAAGGCCAGTCAGTCATGTCTCTTTCGAAACATGATCGCTCAAAGCCTGTATCAGGTATGGCACTTAACTGACTGACTGAATATAATAATTGAAAAAATGATTAAGGCTTCTACTGGGAATAAAGCGGAGGATCAGTTTTCTATTGTTATGAAGTAATAAACTGATCCCCCATTAATTACTACTTAATAATAAGTCTAGCTATGAGTCAAATAACAGGACAAATTGGGTTCTATAGCCTTGGTTGGCAACCAGTCTACCGCAGAAAGTAATGGTAACAAACTGCGGAATAATCTTCTGCCCAGTCTGTCATATAGATTTTTGTTAGTGGCGCCATATATATGTCAGGCTTGGATCTTATTGAGTGATGTATTATATATATTTCCAAGGGTACTTTTACGCACAAATACCTTTGGGAAAGGTATTAATCAGTCTCTCCCCTCCAGTTATGGGTTAAATAACAGGACAGTTCTGCAGCCTTGGCTGGTAACTAGTTTACTGCAGAAAGTAATGGTAAAATACTGCGGGATAATCTTCTGCCCAGTCAGTCATATCTCTTTCAAGACATGATCGCCCAAAGCGTGTATCACGTATGGCACTTAACTGACTGACTAATCAATTATGAGTAACCACTAGAATATAAAGTTTCAAGTAATAACACTGTATCGCATTAAAATAAGCGCTCATTAATTCTTTAGTTTTCCAAAATCTTTTTGAACTGGATTTTATAGAATAAAACATTGATATGAGTCAGTTAAGTGTCGTACGTGATACACGAATTCGTTGCATTCACTTACGTGCAAATGCTCTTGAGAAAGGTATCAATCTTTCTGTTATCCATCCAGTTATCCATCCAGTTATGGGTTAAATAGCATGACAGATTGAGTTCTATAGCCTTAGTTGGTAAGTAGTCTACCACAGAAAGTAATGACAACCTACTGCTGGAAAAAGTCTGCCCAGTCAGTCATGTCCAAGCGAGTAATACGTATGACACTTAACTGATGGATGGTCATTGCAGGCAAAGAATTTGACATTAAAATGTGAACTTGGAGAATATGAAGAAGAAATCCACTTATAATGGTGCTTGTCTCTCCATCTTAGTTCACACGACCGTTACGCTCTGCCAATACCTCATTAATAATGATGATTTTGGTCGCGTAGAAAGAGGGAAAAACACTACTTGGTTTCAATGAGTCAATGAAAAAAGGAAACAAGGAAAGAAGAGAAGAAAGAAGTGGAGAGAGAGAATTATATTAAGCTGATAATAACTGATACTACACTTTGATCTTAATATTTATTGACTTTTTTATTGGAAAAGGTGTAGCCAAGTAAAAGGCTTGTCATGCAAAGTCTAGTACTAAAAAAAGAAACTGCTCCTCATTCATCCGATGTACACGAACAATAGTCCTTCCCTTCGTTTCTTTCATCGGTCGGCTGCCACACACTACTACCTGCAGCTCATCATTTATGCTATAAAGTCTAATATTTCCAGAGTGGGCGGGGTATGAATATCGAGGCACTGAGCAGTTCACACAAGAGGTTCCATTTTAAGAGGCTGTTCGAATCCTGAGGGTGAGTAAGAAGTAACGGATCTTCTCCACACAACGGCACACAAATGTTCTTGTTTGGCGTCTTTCACACGCACCAAACTGGCGTTCTTTCTTTCATCTTTCACAGAACTGTTTCTTGGTCAGTTTTTGTCTGTCACAGCTTATATTCCCCATGAGATGATGTTTGAAGTATGCAAACAAGTCCTGGTGAGACAGCGTTTCTTCATTCAGGACCACATTCTGTCTGGTGTTCCACAGAAGCATCCTGGTTATAGCCAAGAGTGTGAGGAACATCATATGTTTTAGGCCTTCCTATTGAAGGGTCACATTATCAGATACATAGAAGATGCCAAGGTAATACATATTCAGGCTCTATATCAGATCTCCTAGTAAAGACAGACAACGGAAGGCGACCGTGATAAAAGCAACAATTTTCAGACGCACGGTATCGAACAACGGGAACCGAATAAAGCAATCGCCAAAAATCGAGTTACTATAAACAAAATGACATCGTTTGCTGAATCATTTTTAAATTATTAAGAAAAATGTTCATAAGACGGGGATTTGGTTAAATAATATTAATTTCTACAAGATTAGTACATTTTTATTACTTTTTTTTTGTAACAGTCTGATCGTTTGTAGATTCTGCGACGATTTAATAAGTAGACAGTCAGTGAAGTGCCATACGTGGTACACGCTTAGGCAATCATGTCTCGAATATATATATATGTCAGGCTCGGATCTTATTGAGTGATATATTATATATATTTCCAAGTAGGTTGCTATTACTTTCTGTGGTAGACTGGTGGCCAACCAAGGCTATACAATCCAGTTTGTTTTTCTATTTAACCCATAGCTGGAGCGAGAAGCAACCAATTAATAACTTTCCTAAGAGTATTTGTGCGTAAGTGAATGCAAGAAATACAACTCGAATTCGAACTCGCCTCTCTGATTGGCTCGTTCCAAAACGATATCAACTGCATCGCAATGCATATGTAAATAAGTAGTACGGAAAAGAAATAGAAATAATGAAAGTTGTTCTGTGACACAGTTTGTTGCCAGCCTATTTCACAGGGACGTCGCCAGTCCATCATTTTGAAGTGACATTAGTAGTGTAGCATAGCCAAAAGAAACATTTTTGTCGTCGTTGTGAGTGCGCCAGTCGTGGTTCGGATGGCGATCCTCGGTCCCTGGATAGGTCGGCTTGTCCTTGAGGAATCGGGGCCGCGTGCAATTTTTCTGAGTCGAGCAAACATCTCTTTCCGTTTCTTTTCCATCGGCGGCCTCCCATCTTTTCTTTGGCAGGTTTTTCTCTACGGTTCTTTCACCATCAGGAGAAATTCAAATTCATTCATGCATATATTAATATTACCCCTTATTTTAGCTTTAAGTCCCAGTTCATTTCATAATCATTTCTCTTCAAAACTTTTTTCCCTGTAAATTGTTCACTGCCGTGATTGTCACAAGAAAATACAGCCGAATAGTCTTCCGTTTAAAATGATCTTTTCTGGTTTTTGATTAAACCACCAAGACTGCCTTGTTATTTTAGTGATTGCACTTAGGATTCGAAGAGATATTGAAGAACGAAGCTGAATATTTCAAACTTTGGTAAAATGTTCAGATCCGACAGAAAAAATGCAAAAAGAAAAGTAACTAAGACTGAGTTTAGGATTTAAATATAGTGCCATAGCAGACGATAGGGCTGCATACCAGACGATAATTTGGAAAATAGAAAATTATGTCTTAGTTTTGAATTTTCGGTAAGGGCAAGATACACGTCGACAAAGTCGTGTTTATTTTTTCGTGAGTAAAATGCTAAAACGTTCAACACAGAAGACATTAATGATACATAATCGATTTGTATAAACCTCTTATGAATTGATTTTGATGTTTTTTATAAAAAGCAAAGAAATTAATCGCACATTCTTTTTTATAGGATAGTTAAATATGAATCAAAACAGAATGGAAACCTTTGTTTCATACTTGATCCATTTTTTTAATTCTTCCCTATTTTTTTTTATTATTTGAAGAACAAATGAAGCAAAAAAAAAATTATAATGTGAAAAGAAATAATCATCTTATAATTCTACCTGTCCCTCCCTCTGTTCCTTCCTTAGCGCGTACGTTACGTCCTGTCAATACCTAATAAAAACTAGACTGTTCCTTTTTATATACCTCATAAATAATGAACTATTCTGTTTTGAAAACACGGAAAGACGCTACTTGGTTTCAGAGACGCTACTTGGTTTCAGCAGGAAAACAAAAAAGAAATAAAGAAGGGAATATAAAAGAGGTCTTCTAAAATCGTTTCATTCCAAGCCACTAAGACGTAAGGTGTTAGAGAATATGAGAAAACATATACAGTTAGGGACAAGAAGGCCTTAACAGAACGAAAATTAAGAAACCAAAGATAACGATTGACATTATATCTAAATTTTTGGACATCAACTTGATAGGGAAGCAAAAAGTCCGAATAGATTTCCGCAAGTGAGAAGTGTGATAGAAGAAACTGTTAGCATAGAACTTACGGTTACATATTGTAATTTCGACTGTAAATGTGTTTTACGTCTGTGTAAATGAAAAGTTGTCAATTCAAAATATTTTTATTCGTACCCCCTTACTTCTTTTAATGATGACCGACATTCATATTTATCATTGTTGTTGCAATATTTTGTTAAAAGCTTAATTTAAAATGAATCTCTTGCCTGAGATCTAAATTCCAAATGTATGTATACTGTTAAAAATGTATGCATACATGCGCACGCATGCATACACCCTCACACACCCACCCCAAAACACTGAAAAACACACACATACATAAATATATATGCTTTACAATATATGTTGTATTAAATACTTTTTTTTTTAAATAGTAAGTACAGGAGAACTCGAAATTATAAAACTGTCAGTTCTCTTCACCTGAATATATATATATATATATATATATATATTAAATTTGTGTATTTAGGCAGCAAATTTTATTTTAAACATGTCAGGTTAAATGAATTTAAAACAA
Organism: Ascarosepion bandense; assembly: GCA_037127315.1. Classification (NCBI taxonomy): domain Eukaryota; kingdom Metazoa; phylum Mollusca; class Cephalopoda; order Sepiida; family Sepiidae; genus Ascarosepion; species Ascarosepion bandense. The sequence goes on from JBBBDQ010001504.1 coordinate 545,960, forward strand.
TATGTTTGCTTATTTTTCATAATTTTGCACGTTCTAATGAACGCTAGCAATTTGCCAACAGTTATATATGAAGCAGGAAAAATGTACAGTCATTTTTAGCAACACAGTTTTCCGGTTACATTTATTGCCATAACTCACACCCCTGAAGATGACCTCGAAAAGAGGTTGAAAGTACTTGGAAATGAATGAAAATAACATCTGTCAACGTTACAGCTCATTTCTGGCATCTTTTGTTTGTAATACGCGACACATTATCCGTGACTATTAATGGATTTTATTAAAAATAACCAAACATATTGTTTTCAATTTATTTAATCTGACATATATATATATATATATATATATACACACAAGCGCGCGCGCACACACACACACACACACATATATATATATATATAGACTCTCCCGTCGATTTCGACGTATGAGCGTCTAACTCGATTAGACTACCACACAAAGACGTGTTTAAAGTGGTGAATGCTTGTGTAGCACCATCCACACTTTTTGGAACTGCTGATAACAAACAATCGGTGCAGACGTCTGCCACAGATCGCATGAACAACAGACCTCAGTTATTTAACCCATAACTGGAGGGAAGGGACGGATTAATATATTTCCCAAGGGTACCAGTGCGTAAGTGAATGCAAAATGTTCGACTGGAATTGGAACTCGACTCACCGATTTCCCGAGCCGACATCAACTGCACACACACACACACACACACACACACACACACACACACACACACACACATATATATATATATATATATATATTATAGCTTAGAACAAATTATTATCCACTACAAAGTGTACATTTTCTTTTGACATTGAAATGACAATGTCTCATCCGGTAGTTTTTTTTTTATCATATTACCTCGAGCAAGGCGGTAACACCACTGATGTGCAGGGGGCTACGTAATAGTGAAAAGATTAGAAAAGAGAAGGCCGGAAACCACATCCTAAACAGAGAACAAGGGATGAGCCTCTACATCTGTTCAATAGACGAGGGTGGAGTGTGAACCGGGTGGTAGTTTAGTCTATCTACTCCAATTGAGAAGAAAAAAAAATAAATAAAAAGAAGAAGAAGAAGAAGAAGAAGAAGAAGAAGAAGAAGATGAAAAAAAGAAAAGTGAAAAGATTGGAAAAGAGAAAGCCGGAAACCACATTGTATGACAAGTAGCGGCAGCACTCATTAGCAGACAGGCTAGATTTAAGGCTCCAAGTTCTACACAGAGAATTGTCCTATAAAGTGAATATTATATTTAGAGGATTAAAGTGTTTGGTTCATCAATTTGGTGACATAGTAATTTCGAGTTCATTCCCTAGACAGAGTAGTGTCTATATGGAAGTCGTGCACTAACCAGACTACATTGCTCCCCCTCTTAACATACTGACAATATCCAAAGGAATACAGGGCATTACATTTGACTCAAATGATTTGATGTTAGCTTACCTGTAAGAGTTGTTAAATGTCAGACTTCCACTCCATATTTTTTAAGTGCAACACAGAGATCCAAAGGCAAATTGGCATGGTGAAGGAAGCATTCCAGAAGTTGCGTAAAGTATTAAGAAACAGGATAATTTCGCTAAAAACAAAGAAGAGAGTACTGGATTGCTATGTGATGTCAGTTCTTCAATATGACAGTGAATGTTGGACAATAACTTCAATGATGAAGGAAAAACATGAAGCAGCTGAAATGTGGTTCTACAGAAGGATGCTGCGAATATCATGGATCGAGCATGTGAGCAATGATGAGCCCTTGGAAATGATGGAAACTAAAAGGAAATTAATACTGAGCATCAGGAAAAGACAGCTAAACTTCTTGGGACATGCAATGAGGAAGGAGGGCTTGGAGAGCCTGATACTAACAGGCCAGATAGAGGGAAAAAGAGACAGAGGAAAGCAGCGGATAACATATTTGAAGGACCTGATCAGGTGGATGACGGAACGAGGGTTGCGTGGTGTAACAGAAGAAAGCATGCTAAGAGCCACCAGGGATAGGGAGATGTGGAAAGCCATGATCGCCTACATCCTGAAAGGAAAGGGCTCATAAAAGAAGAAAAAGAGCTTCCACAGGCTTTTCCATGTGTGGATATTTCTGCAAGGCAGGAGTAGGGTTAAAATCAGTGGTTTTTCTTCACTTGGTTGGGCAGATGATCTCCATCTACCCAACAGCAGGTAGTCATGAAATGCCAGTTGTCTGTCTTCATTGTTTTGAGCTGAATTTAGTTGTAAGAGTCGATTTGAGACACATGACATAAGAGCATTTTAGAGACTGGTAGTTTGTTCCCTGGACTACGTGTGGAAAAGATATTTTTATAATAAATATAAAATAAATAAATATTCACAGCGCTATATTTTATATCGAGCACTGTTTTAAAATTTTCTTCGTTTCTTATTCACTCGGATATATATATATATATATATATATATATATATATATATATATATATATATATAGGAAACAATATTAAAACGTTTTGAGTTTGAAAATGTGTTTTTTTTTACACTATTTGTTTATTTCTAAACAAATAAACAAATACTGTCAAAAAACAAATTTTCAAACTCAAAGCGTTTTAATATTCTTTCCTATACATATTAAGACAGTATACGTGGATCATCACTATGCTATATATATATATATATATATATATATATATATATATATATTATATACATATAAATTTATTTATAAATGGAACTTTGTGTGTGTGTATCCGGTACCTATAGTCTCCGAAATGGCTGAACCGATTTTCTTGAAAATTTACACAGTTGTACTATAAGCGTCTGCGAGTGTTCTTAGTTAGGTTTTGTGTCGAGGTACCTCCGATAAATAAATAAATAAATAATCGAAAAAATTGGGTTATAGAGAGGAGTGGTCCGATTTTAATCAAATTTGATACACTCATAGACAAAGATATAAGAAACGATATTCAGTAGTTTCAAGGTTGGAGTTCTTACAATAGTGCAGAAAATCGATAATATATATATATATATATATATATATATATATATGAGGCAAGATGTTTGTGTGTGTGTCTGTTTATCTGCCTGTATGTCTCTATTTTTTTCAGTCCTTTTATTTTAGTTTTTGCTTCGGGTTTGGCTCTAAGTAGGTATAATTGTAGTTCTTAGTCTCAGCCATTTACTCAGAGGACTTATTTAGCTTTCAAAATTCAGTTTACGACGAAAAAAACTTATTTGATATCGATACGAGGAAATCCAAATTTGACTTACATCCATTCATTTTTCTTTCAATCTACAGTTTCGCTTTAACTGGAAACAACTATTGCTTTTTAGTCTTTCGTGCCAACATCCAAAGAGTCTGAGTTCCAGGACCATGGATTAGTTTTAAAGCTTTCATTCCACCCGAGCAACACCGGGCTAAACTACTAGTATATATATATATATGCATACTACTTGATCTTTTTTTCCTTCGTTGATTAGTTATGTTATGCCTTGTATTTGCTTAACCACAAATTTAAAATAAATAATTCCTGTTTGATTACAAAAATGAACGGAAGAAATGATTCATCATTGGCGCTGTTAGAGAAAGAAAGAAAGAAAGAAAGAAAGAAAGAATGGTGAGTTCGATGTGAAAACACTTTCGTGCGTTTACTGTGCCCACCTTGTCAATTTTAATTCTGTTCATTTGTAACCGCTTACTTCTTTAAATAACCACTGCCATTCATATCTCTTGTTGTTCTTGCAATCTTTTATTAAAGTTGTTAAGCTGAAATATTTAACGAGGCAATAGGTAAATTTTCATGGATCATTTCTCAGTCACTTCTACAAATATTTTCATGGTTTCTGCTCCGACGAACTTAGCTATCTGAGTGCATACTCTATAAGAATTTACACGAGCAACCAGACTGGCAAAACATTCCACCCTTTTACGGTCAGAACAACTAAATGCAGCTATCACTTCAAATCCACAGCTTCTTTTCTCGCACTTCCCGCTTGTGGAATTCCTTTCCGTATAATTGCTTACTGATCGCTAGAATCTACAAGAGTTTAAATTCAACGTCAACTGCCATCTCTTATCTCCTTGACGCACATCGTTCTATTATCTTTTCCCTAACACCTACTGAATATTTTTCACTCTAATTTCACGCAACTCTCTTCACACCAGTATTCCCATCCTTCTCTGACACCCTCCCTGTAACCGATTCCTCTTTTTCTTCGCTCTCCTTTTATGAAACCGTTCACTCTCCTTGTAATTGCCATTGCCACATGAAACATGCGTGATAGAACTGACAAATTGCGGGTATATATTATAAAAGGCTTTATTTCCTTTACAGCACTTGTGCAGCTGTGAAAACTGCAATGAAGACAAACAAATAACATGAGCACATGGAGGAAGAATGTACACAAGGATAGATAATTACAAAATCAAAAAAAAAAGAAAGAAAATAAACAATGAAATTTATATAAATAGTTATAACAAAACAAGGAAAATTATAACAAGGGTTTCAAATTTTTTTTTTTAATCATTTCACCCCGAGCAAGGCGGAAACGCCACTGATGTGCAGGGGGTTACATAAATGTAAAAAGATTAATTAGAAAAGAGTGAGGACAAACTAGTTAGAAAGGAACAATAGAAAGCTGAGAAAGCAGGTGCGATGACAGATACATAGGCGGAGAGAAAGGGAGGGTAATACAGGGGTGGGGAGAGAGCTAGAGTCCAGTGGTTAGTAGATGAGTATTCACTTTGCATTTAAATTTCTGGAGGTTGTAGCCGTCAGGAAAGCAAGAATACGGGAGCGAGTTCCACAGGCGGGAAGTGCGAGAGAAGAAGGTGCAGGAGTAGAATTGTCGTTTGCATTTGGCTAACCTGACTGTGAATGGGTGGGACCCAGTTGCTAGTCTGGTTGCACGAGTAAACACCTGTTGAGGAGGCACCAGTGACTTAAGCTCGTCCGAGTAGAAGCCATGAAAGTATTTATAGAAGAGACAAAGGGAGGCCACATTTCGACGATGGGGAAGTGGCTGCAGTCGAGTCGCCAGATCAGTACCTATCACATTACAGACTCTCCTTTGGAGCTTGTCAAGAACACTGAGGAGAACGGCAGGGGCACCTGACCATAAATGGCAGCAGTACTCCATGCACGGACGGATGGTTGACTTGTATATATGCAGGATGGATTCAGGTGGAAAAAACATCCTGGATCGACATAGTGATCCAATCTTCTTAGCAGTAGATTTTGCTATGGATTCAATATAGTGGTTCCATTTGAGGTCTGAGGACAGGGTAAGTCCGAGGATGCGTAGTGTATTACTCTCAGGGAGAATCGCTTGGTCCATGCTTATGGGAGGCAGGAGAGGTTGCCTGTGATGTTTGACAGACAACAGTTTAATCAACAGGAATCGTTTGCGTCGCCAAAGCAATGTATTTTTACGAATTAAGAAAGGGTCTAAAAGCCAATAAATCTTTAGAAGAATTAAATTCCATTAACTATAAAATTATTTTATTAAAATCTGTCTAGGGTTTGCTGGAAAATTAATGGAAAAATATAAACTACCTCGTTGGCACCTCGTGTGGTCTATGGCAATTGAGTTACTCCCTAAGAGTACCGAAAACGAATGTGCTTCCACTGGAGATAACAAATATACGTCTGACCTCTTAGAAGATCTCAATCCAAAAGGCTGTTAAGAGGTTTTCTATTTCTTACGCAGAGGCCCAAATCCTATATTCTAGAAAAGGTTGCCCTAAAAACAACTTACTTGTTATATTTTTATTTACTTATTCTAACTTTACTGTTTCTGTTTCATACTTTCCATTTAGGCCTCTTAATTGTTTTACGCTGTCCTAAAATGTAAGGGATTATATTTTCTGGCAACATTGTCCCAAGGAGTGACAAGGCCGCCGGTCAAGAATACAGGGCTGGCTTCGGCAAGAAAACGAACCTGCTGATTTTACATTAAGGTTTGGTAGCAAATGGTGCCTGGCGGCAGCTACACTCCTCTTATGTAGTCCTCTGCGCACCAGTGGCAGTACTGCCTTGCTTGGCGTGAAACGATTAAAACAAAAATAACCGTCGAACTCGCAAGTGGCTTATTCAATCATTAACTTAACAATTATGATTAATCAAAAAATTCAAATATCAAAACTCTAAAATTTTCACGTCTCCCATTATTTATTATTTTAAATCTAGGCAATTAAAACTGATTTTGCAGGAAATAATCTTATTTATAAAAATTAAATGGAATGCCAAGCGTTATGTTCGAAATATTAAATTCATTGGTTTATAATGTAATTTTCAATGAACACAAAATGTATTTAATAACTGCGTTGTACTGAGCAAATGAGTGACCAGTTAATCGATTCAATTAAGAATAAAATGTTACTAAGCTTCTTTACACCGTCATTTAATTCAACATCGACGGCACAAAATAACAGTCTTGAATATTCTTATTTATTTTGAATTTGTCCAATTTCTTGTTTTAAGAATTAGAAATAGTTTGTTTATCAGTAAATTATAACATACTGCTACAGAAGCACGATTGCAGGGTGGTGGTTAACAAGCTAGCACTCACAGAAACATTAATTGAATAGTAATCCCCGGAGCTACTACTATTGTGACTTTTCAATAGAAAAATATTATTTTATACTAAAGTTCATCCAATACGAATCACGATTGCCACTCACCATAGAGGGTCACTATGATGTTGAATGAAGTTAACATGAGTGAAAAAGGAATTTTTAGTGAAGAATATGAGGATAAGGAAAAGAGATAACGATTGACACTTACTTGAGAATGTTAGGATTGTAGAGTAAGCATCCATGCGGGAGTTTGTTCCATAAGTTAGCGGTTTTTCAGAAAAAGCTGTATATTTACATGCGGAATAAGAACGAAATGAGAACGATTCGACTCCGTAGAAGGGGTATGTTCTCGATGTAAAGGTCTGAACTGATGAATGTAAATTATGAATTCTATTTAAACATTTGCAACGGTACTTAAATTAACTTGTTCTTCTTCACGTGCCGTGTCCCTTCAGGCCGGTCTGAAATATCAAATATATATATATAATAATAGAAATAAATAAATACTGTCAAAAAATACATTTTTAACTTACAACTTTTTAGTAGTTTTTCCAAGACATATTAAGACAGTATACGTGGATTATCACTATGCTATATATATATATATATATATATATATATATATATATATATATATATATATTAATGAATTAGAGCACTCTAACTATTGGTGTATGATACATGATACGCTAAAAGTCTAAACCGTACTGATGAGCTGTGATACAGCGAAATAGATCTGTCTGCGGATGACTATATATATATAGTGTAACAAAGTTGTGGAACTCGTAGGTTTTTTGACCCACTGTTCATGCATTTACTTTTATAAAGAGTGCTTATAAAGAGCGTTATAATCTATCAATGCAACATAATATCAATTGAAAATCCCACTATAAATAAAGTGTATATCAGATCTACAAAGAACACTTTTAAGCAGCGCTGGTACATGCACTTAACTTCATTCAAAAACAACTTATACCGAAACCAAACATCCCTTTCTGCATATTTTTGGAAACTAAAAGACTCAAAACAGAAACCCAAAGTAAAATGGAAAATCCTAGATCTTGCAACTCACTTGATGACATCTGACCTTTATGTTTAAGTGAAAAGCTACACATTCTAAAGTACCCTAACAGTAGCGAACTACTAAACCGTAGAGACGAATTAGCAGTATTATGCAAACATCGCAAATATTTCTCGTTAGAATTTAAATAGACAAAACAAGCACCTCACTCACAGGAACCTCCAAAAATGCAAAAGAAATACACATAATCAACCCTCTAAATAAATAAATAAAACAAAAAACGTAGAAATAAAAGTAAAAAAATCCCACAAAACACCAACAATAAGTCCATCTACCTGTAAATGGTAGTAAAATAAAAGAAACTATCGACACTGCAAAAAAAAAAAACACAAAAAAAAAAACACATATATACTAATATAAAATAACCTAAACTAAACAAAAAAGCGACCTGCCCAAAACTAAGTTACCCCATACCATCCTCTAAACCAAATAGCAGCACCTCAAGAACCATAAACGAACGACTAGACCATTCTAAAATCACACACCACATATATCATTAACAACGACCCCACTTCCACTACATCCAGACAAGATAAATAAGAAACCTATCTTAAACTAAGCCACCTCTCCAAACCCATATCTCTAAGACTACAATACGGCCGACAGAATCAGAATAAGCTCCCAACCCCACTTTCACTTAAACAGCATATCACCACAAATAAACCATTTTTCACCATTTAATTTTCATTTCAACTTTGTCACCTGATGAGAAGCAGCTAAATGTCGCTTCGAAACGCGAAAATTTTTGTGTAGTGATACTGTGAATTTATAAACCATTGTAACAACTATTACAATATACTATATATATATATATATATATATATATATATATGTTCCTCCTGTAACGCTCAGAGAGAGAGAGAGAGAGAGAGAGAGAGAGAGAGAGAGAGAAAATAGCGTCGGATCAGTTCATTAGAAAGAAAATTGCGAGACTGTATCGGTTTAGTTCATTCTCTTTACTACTATTTAAACTTTACAACCAGTTTTGAAAGATCTTGCAGCTTGTTTTCTCTTAACAGTGTCTTATTTTATTTTTTGCAATAATTATCTCCTCGAGTAGTGAAGAATATATATATATATATATATATATATATATATATATATATATATTGTAACTAAGTTGTAGAACTCGTAGGTTTTTTAACCTGTTGTTCATGCATTTACTTTTATAAATGTATTTATTAAATTTTATACAAATGTGGAGCGTTATACTGTAATAGTTGTTACAATGGTTTATAAATTCATAGTATCACTACACACCCATTTTCGCGTTTCGAAGCTAGCTATGTATCTGGGCTGCTTCTTCTTCAGGTGATTTAGTTGATATCTAAATCACCTGAAGAAGAAGCAGCCCAGATACAGGGCTAGCTTCGAAACGCGAAAATGGGTGTGTAGTGATACTATGAATTTATAAACCATTGTAACAACTATTACACTACATATATATATATATATATATATATATATATATATATATATATATATATACTTCCTGTCATACTCAGGGATTTGTATTATTTTGTTTATTTCTTATGTTTTAATGTAAGTCAGTTAAGTGCCATACGTGATACACGCGCGGGCGATCATGTCTCGAAAGAGACATGACTGACTGGGCAGAAGATTATCCCGCAGTAGGTTGCCATTGCTTTCTGCGGTAGACTGGTTGCCGACCAAGGCTATAGAATCCAACCTGTCATGCTATTTAACCCATAACTGGAAGGAAGAGACGAATTAATACCTTTCCCAAGGGTATTTGCGCGTAAGTGAATACAATGGATTCAACTAGAATTCGAACTCGGCTCCCCGGCTTCTCGTTCCGAGCCGATATCCACTGTACCACAACGCACATCTGCGTTTTAATGTAAGATACTCAATAATAGGTATATCAACATATCTATAATGCTGTCATTTTTTACAGCATATGCTCACTCCTATTAAATAACAGGGGTGGTGGAATAAGAATTCTTGGTTGCTTTTTTCACCAAAAATAATAATCCTGTTTTTTCGATTTGAAACTGTTGGGTGATGATAACGCTTAATTAAAACAAATTTCAATTATATCCAGAGTCTTTTTAAAAATCTGGAAATGTCCAAAAGCAAACAATCTATTTATTGATTCTTCCGTACTTATTTGCTGACAAAATAATCTATTCAAAATACAGAGAATAATGAATATTGATGAATTAGTTTATTTCTTAAATGCGAATTTTTAAAAATTTACTTAATAACATTTCGCTCACAATAAAAAGTAGACAATACTGTACAAATATTTTGAAATTGGTTTTTATTTTGGAAAAAATTGCTTCTATTTTCGAACAAACTTAAGTTTTCTCTTATGATTTTTATTTAAAATCGCAATTCGACGATAAAATGTTCATAAATAAAACAAATTTTTAAAGAACGTAGTAATTCTTCTGCTTCCTTTTTTCTGATATAGAGCAAACTTCTTTTTTTAGAATTTTCTCTTTTTAAATAGTCAGTCAGTTAAGTGCTACACGTGATACATGCTCGGGCGATCATGTCTCGAAAGACACATGACTGACTGGGCAGAAAATTATCCTGCAGTAGGTTGCCATTGCTTTCTGCGGTAGACTGGTCGCCACCCAAGGCTATAGAACCCAATCTGTCCTGTTGTTTAACCCATAACTAGATTTCTCGTTCTGAGCTGACATCCACTGCACCACAACGCACACCCCTTTTGCAATAAGCAAACAATAAATAAACTGATTTTAATTTTGTATATATTTCAGAGATTGTAATTGTCTACATTATTTACATTGTTCGGAATGTTGTCCCAATATGTGCTTCATTTTTAAAGGGTAGTGTGTCTGTGAGAATACGCCAGTGCTCCCGCGTGACTATAGATTCAATCATAAGTCAACCCGAGGAAATATATTGTCGCCTGCGGAGATGAATCCTGTGCTGGTGTTCCTACCTACCTATTGAGAGGAAGAAATGAGAATATACTTATTGCTCAAAGTGAACAATTTTGGCACAAGGCCAAGTAGGATGTGGGTGAGTCTAGTCGACACTATCGTATACCAAGCTGACCAGAATCACTGCCTTTCCATGCTTTACAATTTGACCATTCACCACAAGAACTCATCCATCTTCATTCAACCTTTCAAATCAACATATATGACAATACCACATATAAACAGGTAACCTACAAAAACCGATGATATAAAAGTTTAAAAAGTCTGAAATAGGTAGAAAGGTGATGAACCCGAAACATAAACTAAAATATAACAAAAGAAAATATATTAATAGGTCCCTTCTTTATCACGAAAACAGGAGCGGCTGCTGTACTCTGCCTATACGCAGAATAAAGAAGTTTATTCACTAATGGAGAAAGAATGACAAAGTAAATAGTGGGATGGAAAAATCAGAAAAATGCCCCAGTCGAGATCAAACGGGACAAAAACAAACTAAGCAGATCGGGAGTATCGACATAGATCATAATCTAAATCTAAACTTATTTAAAAATGGAACTTTGTCTGTGTATGTGTGTGTGTGTGTGTGTGTGTGTGTGTGTGTGTGTGCGTGTGCGTGTCCGTTACCTATAGACTCCGAAACGGCTGAACCGATTTTCTTGAAAATTTACACAGTTGTATTCCAGGTTTTGTGTCGAGGTACCCTCGATAAATATCGAAAATCGATAATCGAAAAAATCGGGTTATAGAAGGAGTGGTCCGATTTTAATCACATTTGATACACTCATAGCCAAAGACATAAGAAACGATATTCAGAAGTTTCAAGGTTGCAGTTCTTACAATAGTGCAGAAAATCGATAACATATATATATAAATCGATACCTGAAAATCAAAATTGAACTTTCATCCATTCATTTTTCTTTCAGTCTACGGTTTCGCTTTAACTAGAAACAACTATTGCTTTTTAGTCTTTCGTGCCAACGTCCAAAGAGTCTGAGCTCCAGAACCACGGATTAGTTTTAAAGCTTTCATTACACCCGAACAACGCCGGGCTATACTGCTAGTTAAAGATAATGCCGGGAACAGGTATGGATCAACAATCACTCACGTTAACTAGGTACCCAAGAGGAGTCTATCATAACCACAGTGTTAAAGGGGACCTAAAAATAAAATCAAGGCAGGTATCATTCACTCGAATCAAGCTAGCCACCTTTATCGACGTTTCGTTGAAAACTTTTGACACCAAACATTTTCTATCACATCTTCAGTTGGTGCCCAAAGAATCCGATCAAATTTGAAGAAACAATATCTTTCGTATCGCAAGATTTCCTTTTTTTCGCGACGTCCATATCACCATTTTTAGCACGGGTCGCAATCCATTTCCCCCCAGAATAAAGGCACAACTCGTTATCGTAGGCATACGCGAGATCAAATAATAAGAGATGCTGCTGAGTGATACGAGTCGTCAGAAGAGCGCACCTGAGGACAGTGGTAGAAGGTAAAGCCGTTTCCTATAGATCAAGGTTACACCGATGACAATCAGGCAATTCCGCTCAGTGCCATCTGCAGGCTATGTTCTTTCCGCCTGAATCTATCCTGCTCTTATACAGATCTACCATCCGCCCGTGTTTTGAATACTGTTGCCACATTTGGTCGGGTGCCCCTGTTATTTTCCTCGGGTTTCTTGACAAAATACAGCGAAGAATCTGTAACGTGATTGATACCGACTTAGCTGACCGCCTGCAGTCACTCTCTCACCGGCGTGACGTGGCTTCCCTGTGCCTCTTCTATAAATACTTTCATGGCTTCTGCTTTGATGAACTTAAATCACTGGTGCCCCCTAGGTGGGAGTTTGCACGAAATACTAGATTGGCAACTAGGTTCCACCCTTTTACAGTGAAACCGATGAAATGTAACCGCAATTTCTACTCCAATGGCCTCTTTTCTCGCACTTCCCGCCTGTGGAATTCCCTTCCGCATGCTTGCTTCCCCGACGGCTATAACCTCCAGGAGTGTAAATGTAAGGTTAATAGACACCTCAAAACACACTAACCCACCCATTCTCTCCAACTCTCTCCCTATGTACATCCTAACTCGTCAATCGACCTATGTAAGCCCCTGCGTTATAGTGGGAGTGGAATGCCTTGCTTGGTGTGACATGATTAAAAAAAAATGTCACTGAAAGGAAGCCCGTTTCAGAGTAATCGCCAGGTAAGCAAAATCTCAGGCTTGTCGAGCTAATTCCATCGGAAACAATCCTGCACATATATAAATCTACCATCCGCTCATGCATTGAATATTGCTGCCATATCTGGTCGGGTGCACCTGCAATCCACCTAGGTGTCCTTGACAAAATCCAACGGAGAATCTGTAATGTAATCGATCCCAACTTGGCAGCTCAGATACAGTCACTTTCTCACCGGCGCAATGTGGCTTCCCTGTGTCTCTTCTATAAATACTTTCACGCCTTAGCTCCGATTAACTTTGCTCACTGGTGCCCCTTATATATAAATTTACTTGAGCCACAAGATTAGCAACTAAGTCCCACCCATTTACTGTGAAACCAATAAATTGTAAACGCAAATTCTACTCCAACAGCTTCTTTTCTCGCACTTCCCGCCTGTGAAATTCTGTTCTGTTTACTTGCTTCTCCGACAGCTATAATATCCAAGAATTTAAATGTAAAGTTAATAGTCAACTCCCATCTCAATAACTTGCATCCTCTCTCTCTCTCATGCTTTTTTCTCCATCCAATTCACAATCATCAGTATCCTCATCCTTCTCTTACCCACTTCCTCACATTCTTTCTCATAACTTTCCTCCTATGGAACCCCCTGCAAAACAGTGGCAGTACAATGCCTTGCTTGGGGCGATATGATTATAAAATTTTTTTTTATACATTTATATTCCAGAAAATGTAAATAAATCTAAAAGACATTGGAGTAGATAGACTAAACTATCGCCCGGTTCACACTCCACCCACATCTATTGAACAGGTAAAGAGGCTCATCCCTTGTTCCCTGTTTAGGAAGTGGTTTCCGCTTTTCTCTTTTCCAATCTTTTCACTCTTCTCTTTTTTTCAATTTTTTTCAATTGGAGTAGATAGACTAAACTATCGCCCGGTTCACACTCCACCCACATCTATTGAACAGGTTTCCGGTTTTCTTTTTTCCAATCTTTTCACTCTTTTCTCTCTTTATTTTTTTTTCAATTGGAGTAGATAGACTAAACTATCGCCCAGTTCACACTCCACCCACATCTATTGAACAGGTGAAGAGGCTCATCCCTTGTTTCCTGTTTAGGATGTGTTTTCCGCTTTTCTCTTGTCCATTCTTTTTACCCTTACGTCAGTGGCGTTATCGCCTTGCTTGGGGTGATATGATTTAAAAAAAATGCATGTGTAGCTAATCAGTATTTCATCGACTGATTGATTCGTTTTCTACGGCTTATCAACAAACAAGAAACTATTATGTAAATATAAATAGGGGGATTAATTTTATATGACAATCAATATATAAATTGAATCCTCACTTTATGGCCACAGTCATACTTCTCTTACCGACTTCCTGAGAGCCCCTATAACCTGTCATTCTTTCTTATAACTTTCCTCCTATGTAACCACCTGCAAAACTGTGGCAGTAAAATGCCTTGCTTGGGGCGATATGATTATAAAAATCACTGCTGGCGTCTCAAACCAGGAAAGGCGCAACTCGATCAATGACAAACCGAGCCGCTCGCAAATTAGATCCGACGCGACCTTCTCCACTGAAGCCTGATACAAGATCTTTCTAGGCCGTGAAAGGCCAGTGAACCGAGTAATCTCCTTCAAGGCCTCTCGACACTCTTTGAACATCGTGGACGGTTTCTGAGGCGCGGATATAATACAACTTGAAGATCGGAACCTTGACGGATATCTTCCATATTCAGTTCAGCGCCCATTTTCATGGCTTCGTTAGGCATCTTGTTTAACCAATGCCTAATTACCTGACCCAGGTAGCTCTCGCTAGCCGCACGGTCCAGAACATACCTAGCTATGTGTTGTGGAGTAGTTTTCGCACTGAAGGTTATAATCGTGCTATGTCGGTTGCTCATCGACTTAACGTACCCAAAATGTTAGGAACTTGGTAAGCTTCCATTGAAAGCTGACTCCTTAGTATTCGGCTAACTACTGACTAATATCAACTGCCTAGTAGTTCTACTGAACTCCAATAGAACTCTAAAGAACTCCCATGAACATTTCAAGAACTTCCTGTTAGCTCTTATTAATATAAGAGTGAGAGTCCATTATCTGAGGAATAGGTGTGTTTCCCCATAACACTATGCCTATATCTATGGAATCCCTTCACCCGCCTCCGCCCGGACCAGGCTATCATTGAAAGTTTTCACCTTTTGAGCCTAATCTAAGACGAGTCGGTTGGAATCATCAGCAACAACTGCTTCTATTGATGTCTTATTGAAAATCAACTGATGGTTTTAATATTTTTTAACGATACGAACCTAATTCATAATACAAATATGAATGACAATTCTAGGATGCATGTCGTTAAACTATTTCCTAAAATATTTGCTTGTAAATAACGCTGGAAGAAAAAACCAATGGCACTTTTAGAAAAAAAATAAGGCGAAAAATGATAAAAAATTGGCACAAAGAATTCCCTCCTCCATTGTCCGTGGAATCTATCAGAGATAGTTATATACTGTTAAAACTATTCAATAAAGAAACTAGGAGGTTTTAGAGAGGATGATCACAAGAAGGAAACTAGTATTTAACACTAGGAAAAGACAGCTAACGTTTTGAGACCTTTAATGAGGAAGGAGGGTTTGGAGAACCTGATGCTCCCAGGACCTATAGAGGGGAAGAAAGATAAAGGAAAGCAATGCATGACATACTTGATTGACTTGAGCAGATGAAGCAGGGTTTGAGCAGGATAACAGGAGAAGGGGTGTGAAAAACTACTAAGGATAGGGAGGTGTAGAAGGGCATGATCGCCTACGTCCTAAAATGACACGGCAAATAGAAAAAGAAGATATTAATTGTTATTCATTATTTGTTTTAATCCGCTGGTCGAGTAGTGCCTTGGGGTATCTTTCTAAGGTGTGTCCCTGCAAGAACACGACACCACAGCCTCAACAAACAAGAGATGCAAACGCCGTTCAAGGGTTAAAGAAAGCAATAAGTCAATTGTTTCACGATAAATCGAATTAATTAATTCAACCATACATAACATAATTATATAGTTTTATTTCAAGATGGCTGATAATTTTTAAATGCTCGCGTATAAGACGTTCAAATGGTTTCTATTAATTTGTCAAAGTAAATTATTTAACGAGCCAAGTAACGAAAGAAGGAATGACGTATAGAATAAAAATTGAAAGAGAATGACGGAAAATGACAAGAGAAAGAAAACTAGAAACAAAGGTATCTAGAGAAGAACGAAGAAAAGAAGAAAAATGGCCCAGTGACACATTGAAAGAATTTTGGCAAAAAACAAAACAAAAGTTAAAAAATTAAAAAAGAAAAGAATGAAAAATGGAAGGAAGTTGAAAGATTATGAAATCAAGAAAACCAAAAGAAATATAATCGCTCAACATGTGGCAGGGTAAATAGTGGGATTATAAAACACGCAATAAAGAATAATTCAGCATAAACCTAGAGAGAAAACGAAATTAGAGAAAAAAATTGTGTTGGTATCAATAGCAACCCAGGACATGTGTATAAGAACTATGTTAATTAAAGTTGACACTGAAGAGAAAGCGGAATATTGATTATTGACTCTGTCAATACTAAAACAAATCCTTCAATCATACAATATGCTAATGCAGTAAATAGCTTCAAAAGAAATACAAACGAAGGCATGGGTGGGTGAGAAAGTTGATCCACTTGGAATTTTTGCAAAAAATCAAAAAACAAAAATAAAACAAAACCGAGCAAAACCAAAGAAAACCAAACTAAAAAAAAGAACAGATTGAAAAGAATAAAATCTATGAAACTTTGAAACTCAAAATGATTGCCAAATCGATGTGAGGGGGACCAAATTGGATCCACTCGCTTCATCGAGAACAAAGAAGATATGCCTCTTCCATAAATACTTTCATGGCTTCTGCTCTGATGAACTTAAATCACTGGTGCCCCCTAGATGTGAATTTGCACGAGATACTAGATTGGCAAGTAGGTCCCACCCTTTTACAGTGAAACCGATGAAATGTAACCGCAATTTCTACTCCAACAGCTTCTTTCCTCGCACTTCCCGCATGTGGAATTCCCTACCGCATGCTTGCTTCCCCGACGGCTACAACCTCCAGGAGTTTAAATGTAAGGTCAATAGACACCTCCTAACACACTAACTCACACCCACTCTCTCCAACTCTCTCCCTATGTACATCCTAAGTCGTCTATCACCCTCCTTCTGACATTTCCTATACCCAATCGCTCTATGTAACCCCCTACGCTATAGTGGCAGTGGAATGCCTTGCTTGGGGACAGGTATCGATTCGTGGATCATTTGCTACCGGGCCATGAAGAAATAATTAACTTGTTCTAAATTATATAATAGACATATTGAATATTAGACTTTAATTTAAAATTTTTAAAAATATTCAATATTTATCTATTCATTACAATCTATCATAGTTTTAAGTACATTTGATAATTTATATTTTTATAACAGATGTACATTTTACGTCTGCCGTTACTGTCTATCTTAAGTGAAGATATATTTTACAATTAATGTATATTTCTATGTTAATTTTCTGGTCCCAACTAATTCTCAGATTCTATACTGATTCTACATGGATTCTACAGTCATGGTGAGTTGATATTAACGTGATAATTAATCTAATAGGTATTGATTCAGGGAAACTAAGTACTTAAGGGTGTGGTCAGGCTGGAGTCCAGGCATAAGTGTCAAAGAATTATACACCTTTTCTTCCCTTTAATAAACTGTCCTTTTTATTATTGCTGTCTTTACCGAAATACACTTAAATTACGCATATGTGCCACGACTGATCCACGGTATGAAGCAAGTCTGTCGTATAAAAAAGATTGGAGACCATTGAGTTGGTAGATATTGAAGTGGATCCGAAAGTGAAGTGAAACAGGAAATAAAAATGTTCAGAAATAACTGTCTTGAAACCGCACCAAAAGAAAATTACAAGTACGCAAAAAGAAAATAGGAACTGTGCAAACAACTCAGATCCTGGACATACAAATCAATTATATATATTCAGACCAGAAGCACTCATATGGAATAAAACATGAAAAGAAAGTAAAAAAAAAAAAACTGAAAAGATATCTAAATTTTATCGGCAAGCGAACTAAATTATGAACGACAAGATTTACAGTCATACCTATCATTATTGGAGCACTTGAAACAATCCCGAAGATTTTACAAACTAGTTGACAAAACTAGGAATCTCAAAAGAACCAAAATCAAATAGACGACAGTATCACTAAAATAAACGGATATACTGAGCAAAGTGCTGGAGTATTGGAGTCATTTGATCTCGAATAAAAGTTAACAAATATGACGGTTGGTAAAATTCAGCAACTACAGTCATGGTGAGTTGATATTAATGTGATAATGGGGTAATAGGTATCGATTAAGGGAAACTAAGCACGTAAGGGTGTGGTCGGGCTGGAGCCCAGATATAAGTGTTAAAAGATTATACATTTCTGAAGAAAAAAAACATAAAAAAGACTTTAAAAACTGAAAAAAAAGCAACAACAAAAATGCCACCGATCTTGAAAAATCGAAGTAAATTAGGGTAGCTCATAGTATGATGTTAACTGATTAACATCTACCCGAGTGGGTAAATTTGTTTGCACTGTAATAAATACCCTGATCAATCTAAGATTATACGTCATATAATAAATGAGGAATCATTTTTTTGTTATTTCCTTTAGTTTTTTTATTTTATCACGTTCAAACCGACACCCACTTTCTCTGCTGAAGACTTCAAACTCATTGAAGATGGCGATTGCATTTAGATTAAACCCAATCAATCAATAAAAAATGAACTCCAGGTCAGTCAATAAACTTATTTATTTGCTTATGGGAACGATTGTAGTTTAACAGAGCATTGCTATTCTAGAAAAAATCGCGTAATAAAAAGTAAATAATTCAATAAATAAACAGTCACTTTCTTTCCGCCCGTGCATTGAATACTGCTGCCATATCTGGTCGGGTGCTCCTGCTATCCACCTAGGTGTCCTTGACAAAATCCAACGGAGAATCTGTAATGTGATCGATCCCGACTTGGCAGCTCAGATACAGTCACTTTCTCACCGGCGCAATATGGCTTCCTTGTGTCGCTTCTACAAATACTTTCACTGCTTCTGCTCCGATGAACTTAGCTCACTGGTGCTCCCTATATATAAATTTACTCGAGCCACAAGATTAGCACCAGGTCCCACCCTTTTACTGTGAAAACAATAAATTGTAAACGCAAATTCTACTCCAGTAGCTTCTTTTCTCGCACTTTCCGCCTGTAGAATTCTCTTCCGTTTACTTGTTTCCCCGACAGCTACAATCTTCAAGAATTTAAATGTAAAGTCAGTAGTCATCTCCTATCTCACTAACCTGCACCTTCTCTCTCATGCTCCTTTCTCCGTCCACTCCACTCTCATCAGTATTCTTATTCTTCTCTTACCCACTTCCTGACACCCGCTATAACCTGTCACTCTTTCTCATAACTTTCCTCCTATGTAACCCCCTGCAAAACAGTGGTAGTAAAATGCCTTACTTGGGGTGATATGATTATAAAAAAAAAGAAAAGAAAGAAAATAATAGAAAATAGATATTAAATTTCATTTAAAAAATTAGATATATATTATGTACAGTCAGTTAAGTGCCGTACGTGATACATGCTTGGGCGATCATGTCTCGAAAGAGATATGACTGACTGGGCAGAAGATTTTTCCGCGGTTGGCTGGTTGCCAAACAAGGCTGTAGAAACTACCCTGTCATTTTATTTAACCCATAGCTGTAGGGAGAATCAACTGATCATATTAACATATTAATAATAGTAATTAATGAGTGTCATTTTATTAATTATTAACAAGAGAAAAGCGATCACCCACTTGATAACCAGTAGAAACTTTACTCATGTTTCGAACTGTTATATTTAGTCAGTCAGTTAAGAGCCATACACGCTTGGGCGATCATGTCTCGAAAGAGACATGATTGACTGGGAAGAAGATTTTCCCACAGTATGTTGCCATTGCTTTCTGCGGTAGACTAGTTTTAAAGGCTATAGAACTAAATCTTTTCTGCTATTTAACCCATACCCGGAGAGAAAGAAGCTTTCCTAAAGCGATTTTCGCGTAAGTGAATGCAACGGATTCAACTAGAATTCGAACTCGGTTCTCCGAATTCTTGTTTCGATTTCTTAACCACAACGTACATTATGTACAGTCAGTGAAGTGCCATACATGATACCCGCTTTGGGCGATCATGTCTCGAAAGAAACATGACTGGGCAGAAGATTTTCCCCGCAGTAGGTTGCTATTACTTTCTGCAGTAGTCTGGTTGCCAGTCAAGGCTATAGAACCCAATCTGCTCTATTATTTAACCCATAACTTGAAGGAAGAGACGGATGAATATCTTTCCCAAAGGTATTTGCGCGTAAGTGAATGCAAGGAGTTCAACTGAAATTCGAACTCGGCTCCCCGATTTGTCGTTCCGAGTCAGTATTCACTGCACTACAACGCACATTATGTACACCAAGCAATAATTTTGAAAAAATGTTTCCAAATATTGGAGAAGATTCTATGAGTTCCAGAAAAGAATATTCACGAATACTTCAAATTCAAATTGTAGCTATGTTTGTCGTCTCGGAAGGAGAAATCAGAGAGCCATATTCAAATTCCGGGCGGGTTCGTTACATTAAAAATACACTTGTGAAAAGCATGAATCCATGTCTTCTCCTTTAAATTATGGATTAAATAGGAGGATGAACTTGACCACCTGGCCTTGGTTAGAAACCAGTCATGAATCGAAAGAGACATGATTATCCAAGAGTGTATCATGTATGGCATTTAACTGATTGGAAGACCTGACTCGAACATAGTGAATGGAAATTCACGGTGGTTTTCTCCAAGTAGAGATTAATCTAATCAACCGTTTGTAGTTTATTTAAATCTGAAACACATTTTTAGACTGTCGGAATATTTTTTCGAGTAAATATTGTATTATTTTTTATGAAATCATAATGAATTTTAGTTCCTACTATGTAACCTATCCACCTGAATTAATGTGGATTCCTACTTTTTCCAAGGGTCAGTCAGTTAAGTGCCATACGTGAAACACGCTTGGGCCATCATGTCTCGAAAGAGAGATGACTGACTGGGCAGAAGATTATCCCGCAGTAGGTTGCCATTGCTTTCTGCGGTAGACTGGTTGCCAACCAAGGCTATAGAACCCAATCTGTCCTGTTATTTAACCCATAACTGGAAGGAAGAGACGGATTATTACCTTTCCCAAGGGTATTTGCGCGTAAGTGAATACAATGAATTCAACTGGAATTCGAACTCGGCTCCCCGGCTTCTCGTTCCGAGCCGATATCCACTGTACCACAACGCATATCTGCTTTCCAAGGGTATTTGTGCCTAAGTAAATGTAATGAACCCGACTAGAAGTGGAACACAGTTCTCCGGGTTGTTATTCGATACACTATCTCCTCATTCATATCAACAGTACCTGATATTCGAAAGGGCGATCTAACCAGGCTCTACGTTGATTAACTTCGGTGATACAGTCGTAGGTCTAGGTATGGAAACTTTTTCAACAGATTATCTTCAACATAGATTTTATGCTGCATATACAAAATCCTCTGGAGCTGGTCAAAATGTAAGAGCAAACCTCTGAAAGCTCTTTAAGAAATGCAAAAGCTTCTGAAAACCCGTGATCAAGTCACAATCATCAGGATATAGTTCTTGATATAATGGCGAAAATGAATTTTCAGCGGTTTAAGATTTAAATATTTGCCTCTTGCGCAATATCGAATGCCTACACGAGTCGTACAGCCAGGTAACTGTCACAAATGAATGTTAGATGAAAACAATCAAGCATATATATATATATATATATATATATATATATATATATATACTATATCTGTTTGATACCGTCTTCAAATTTCAGAAGATCGATTAAACTGCCACAATATATTCCATGCCATTATTAAAAGGTATAATGATTAACACAAAATGATCTCGCCTAATGGCCCATGAATTATTCAAGAATCGGTCTCATTCACTGTTCCCAAATGCTTTAGATTGACAAAAAAATCCCGATTTCGGTCAAAACACTTTTCTTATATTTGCCTGGCTGTAGATAAGCCATTGATAGTTGAGTTAGTAGAAAGTCACAAGTCAGAATGGCCGAGGGTTTGAGCCTACTGGTCTTGTACAACTACTAATAACGTCATATCATCCAAGCTCTGTCAAATTGTACGTAAGGTTTGCTCAGCAGTATAACCACAACTTGACTCTCTAGCCGTTACAGAAACGCTAATGTACTTGAGCAGGCATCTGAAATAGGGATAAGCTAGCTACCAGTTTCCGAGACTGACTGATGTCTACTACTACTACAACTACATTATAGGAAATAAAATAATGGCTCCGTTATTTATTCAGGGTATGTCGCACTGTTTCACTGCGCTCCTCAGTTTTTTTTTTTCTGCAGTAGAGTTTAAAGAGTTACTTCTCTCGATAAGATATTTGCAGTTATAAGGTTACTAGCAGTATAGCCCGGCGTTGCTTGGGTGTAAAGAAAGCTTTAAAACTAATCCATGGTCCTGGAGCTCAGACTCTTTGGACGTTGGCACGAAAGACTAAAAAGCAATAGTTGTTTTCAGTTAAAGCGAAACCGTAGACTGAAAGAAAAATGAATGGATGGAAGTCAAATTTTGATTTCCTGCTATCGATATCAAATAGGCTTTTTCTTATCGTAAACTGAATTTTAAAGGCTAAATAAGTCCTCTGAGTAAATGGTATCATAGCTGAGACTAAGAACTATAATTATACCTACTTAGAGCCAAACCCGAAGCAAAAACTAAAATAAAAGGTCTGAAAAAAATACAGACATACAGGCAGATAAACAGACACACACAAAAACATCTTGCATTATATATATATAAATATTATCGATTTTCTGCACTATTGTAAGAACTGCAACCTTGAAACTTCTGAATATCGTTTCTTATGTCTTTGTCTATGAGTGTATGGAATTTGATTAAAATCGGACCACTTCTTCTATAACCCAATTTTTTCGATTATCGATTTTCGATATTTATCGGGGGTACCTCGGGGATACCTAGCTAAGAACACTCGCAGACGCTTATAGTACAACTGTGTAAATCTTCAAGAAAATCGGTTCAGCAGTTTCAGAGTCTATAGGTAACGGACACACACACACACACACACACACACATATACACACACAGACAACGTTCCATTTATAAATAAGTTTAGATTATTATTATTAGACCCTTTTTTCCATGTAATTTTGCCATTGTAAAATTTTACCAATTCCACAGAACAAAATGCCAAAGTTGTTTGTTTTACATTCACACAGGTGCGTGTAGAAATTTCTCGTCCAAAGAAACCAAGAAATACTTGTAGATATAAAGTTCAAATAGTCTAGGTATTAAATTAATCATTGATTTTCTAAGCGCCGCTTAGATGTGGCACAAGGCCGAAAGTATGGGGTACCCAGTGAGTACAGTTGTAATAGGTTCTAGCGAGACACATTTGTTAACCATTACGCCACGTCGGGGTGCCCCCTAGATAGTAAAGTAATTTACTCGTATCTGTCTGTAAACACGTATTTATTCAAATATGAACGCATGCATTAAAACCATTGTTGAGTATTCAACAGAATTAAAAGAAAATGTAAATTGATAAAGGATTTTTGGCTTGAAACTTCAAAGGCGATATCTTAAATGTATTTCTTATGCAAGAAGCTCTAACGATGTTATCATTGAAAGTTTTGCGAGCATAATTTATAGAATTTCGCAGGTAAATTCGATCTAAAACTAAGCACAGATTTCCCAAGGTTACGGAGAAACATTGGCAGCACGAAATACGAAATCGATAAGTTCTATTGATTTAGTTGCGTAAAAATATTAAAACCGAACCTGTTTAGTGACAGAATAAAGACAACAAAAATTTAGACATATTTATCGAAAATAAATTTTATGATTAAAATAAATTTCGCAAGCGGTTTGTGAATTGATTTTTCTGAAGCTGAAACATTCCTTGCAGTTAGTGTAGATTTCAACTTTTCTGAAACAAGGATTTGCGTTATGTATTAAAAATAAATATTTTGATTTTTCTCATTAATTTTTAAAACATTTGTTCGAATGAAGCAGTAATTCATTCCATTCATGAATTGAAATTACCGACATTTGCTCACGGATGGGATCGCTCTAGCCTCTTATTTTGTTTAATATATTCAGTTAGTTAAGTGTCATGATACACGGTTGGGCGATCATGTCTCGAAACTGATTTGGCAGAAAAATTTTCTGGAGTAGGTTACAATTACTTTCTGCGGAAGACTGGTTGCTAACCAAGGCTACAGAGATCAAACTCTCCTATTATTCAACCCATAGAAGTAAGGAGAAGAGATGGATTAATACCTTTCCCAAGGGTCTTTGCGCGTAAGTGAAGGCAACAAATTCAATTGGAACATAATCGTTCTAATCGCATACAGAGATTCGGGCAGAAGATCTTCCCATGGAAGATTAGAAATTTGCGATTTGCGACGGATAGTTTTATTAATAGTCTAAATGCCAAAAAAAAATAAAACATTTGTCGATATTTAATGTGAGATTATATTTTTCAGTATCCGCCATGAATTGTTTCAGATTACGATTGTGATCTACATGGTAGCGTCCGCAGACTGTTAAGTTTTTTTTATGTATGCGGAAGTGCTTTCCAGTTTTTCACAACTAATAATTTTATCCATAATTCATTAGACATTGGCAACGCTAATTTATTACTCCAAATGGTATTCTTTTAAATTAATAGAGGCGACTATTTGACTCAAAAGCTGTGTAGGCTTGATCTGCTAGTCTAATAGTTTGGTGATAAGCGTTTCTGAGATCTAGCGTACTGTACACTTTATATTTACACTTTATATACACTGTACACTTTATATTTACACTTTATATACACTGTACACTTTATATTTATATATAAAGCGACGTGGCTTCCCTGTGTCTCTTCTATAAATACTTTCACGGCTTCTGCTCCGATGAACTTAGATCACTAGTGCCCCCTAAATACGAATTTGAACGAGATACTAGATTAGCAACTAGATCCCACCCTTTTACAGTGAAACCGATAAAATGCAGCCGTAACTTCTACTCCAACAGTTTCTTTCCTCGCACTTCCCGACTGTGGAATTCTCTTCCAAACGATTGCTTCCCCGACGGCCACAATTTCCAGGAGTTTAAATGTAAGGTCAATAGACACCTCCTAACACACTAACCTGCTCCCATTCTATCAAACACTCTTCCCATCTGCCCAACCCTCATCCTCGCTATCCTTACTCATTTGTCACCTTAATCCTGACATTCCCTATGTCTAACCACTCCTTCTCTTTACCTTCCCCTATGTAGCCCCATGCGCAATAGTGGCAGTGGAATGCCTTGCTTGGGGTGAGATGATTAAAAAAAAAATTTGGCAATTTCACTCATGATCTCATGATTTTCCGTGGTTGTGAGTAAGCGTCTAATAGGGTGAACGTATTTATAGTTTCAGAGAAATCATTCACCAATCTCCTTTTGTGGTTATCAGAAGATGTTACTAATCACTCCATAGGGACTCAATTGTTTTAATGATTTCTTTGTCGAGCAATCTCGTAATTTCAGCTTTTGTAAATTGTTTATCATCAAGTGAGTACCGTCTTGACTTTATGGCTATAGACTTACAGTCTGTGGGTAAGTTATTGAAGAGTAACGCGTACGGGACATTGACTGCCGTTAATCTATAAATGTTGAGGGCTGGTTCGGGTCCTCCAAAAGGAATCCTAAGATTAGAATGATGCTTTAAAAAGCCATGTTCTAGTATGAAATCCCTGCAGAGGTTCTTCATTATCGAGAGTTTGATGTTTCTATATAATATTTATTTAACTGTAGGTTAAACAGGCAGATCGTGTGTAGTTGAACTCACCAGAGTGCCTATCTTTGAAGAACATTTGATTTGGAGCCACTGTTTCTCTTTTTCATTAATTTTAGTCTCTTTTTCCTGTTTCCTTTCACAGGGACAAATCATGTGTGGTTGAAATCACCACAGTGCCTATATTTGTAGAACATTCGAGGTAGTGGAACACTCACGTTCACACCAACTTTATCCACCATGAGAAAGTATTTTCAGCTCACACAAAGAGACACTGTAGAAGTGTCTGCGTCACTAACTGAATACCTGAGATAATCTCAATAATCTACTCTACATTTTGTGGTTGTGCCGATTTTCCTAGAGCTCTAGATATTTGTTATGCTGAAAAATATCCGAATCCTCAGCTAAATTGGCACCTCACAAAATCGACATTTTTAATCCCAACGTCGAATTGATTACACTGATACTATAAATTCCCGTGTTGGTAAATGTCTGCAAGTTTTGCTTTAACATTGTAGTTCTTTGTGTTTCATTGATTTATTAGGCGTGTCTTGGGAGCATTTTCAAAATCATCTGCCGAGGTAATACTATCAATGAGAAATTGTAAGGAAGAGGACGTCGAGATCCTGTTATCAAAAAGATCTTGCGGTGGAATTGAAGCTGGGTAGGACATACTCTCAGGAATTGTGCATCTAATATCACGTATCACCCACCACACTACGACGGGACATGCAAGGAGAAAAGGAGAAGATGACCAAGAATCTGGAGAAGTTTTGTCGATTGTTGTGGAGTTGTGGCGAAACTTCGCGGTAAAGTTGTCGTGACCGGTTTGTGCCGGAGGTAAGACACGGAACAAGATGGTAGGTTCAAAATAGTGTATTAATAGAACAAGAAACAAGTTATTCAAAGAAAGTGTTAATAATAAGTAATATAGAAATAAGTAAGTCCAAAGTTATGCTGCCTGACTAGTAGCAGTCGTCAGCTTCTATTAACTACCTTCGTTAACAGGCTTTTGTTAACTGCTTCCGATAACTGCTCTCCGGAAGTCACGCAGGTAATCACATATAACAAGAGGAAGAGTCCATTCCTCGTAGGAGGGCATCATGACAAGATGTGACAGTAAGAATGGATCAGAGAGATGGAAAAAACTAGCTAAAAGCAACAACTAGACTATATGATCTATGGCTTCTGCTTTTTTAGGAACAAGAGGGTCTAGTAATAATAAATAAAACACAAGTGGAAAGTTCTTAATTTCTAAGGTAGTTTTATAAGAGCGTGTGTTGAAACACTGTATAGGCTGACTGAACAATAGAACCATTATTTTATTTGCTATAATAAATTAGTAGACATAGGTCAGTATTAGGAGATTACGTAATCTACTAGGCTAGCGAGTATATCCCTATTGCAGGCGTCTTGCTAGGCACAAAACTCATAGAGCAACCCGTGGTTTATACCGCATCTATGCTGAGTGAACCTTATAAATTCTGGTGCAGGGCAATAATTTGACATTATCAGTAGCTGAACAACTTCTGTATGCTGAGATAACTTGAAGCTTCGTTTAAGCGCAACGTCTACTGAACAGTTCGTCAATCCAATTTCACTCACAAGGTCAGTAGGTTTTCAGGCGATTATAAATTGTGCCATATGCTGATCTAGTCTCTCTCTAAGACGAGATTTATAAGAAATAAAACATGAACGAATCGAACATGCCGAGATTCGAACCCGAACTTCATTGTTGGAACACCAATGTTTTAACAGTTCGATCTCACGTTCATTTCAATAACTTATTCCAGAAAAAATTATCGAATAAAGAAGTTCTTTAATATCGAAGCCAAAGATACGATTTAAATTCATCACCGATGTGCATTGTCCTGGGATTCCATTAGTAATGATCTCAAGTGGAACGGTATATCGCTAAACATGCTGCAAAATGGCTCGCTCCCTCTAGTGATACATTCTGCTGAATTCTGAACGAGCCAAATGAGACCTAAAATAGAGTATTGTGCACTACTATCATTCATTCGTGTCTTGAAGACTGTTGCCTTTCTTGGTTGAGTGTTTCTCCTGTGCATTTCGAGATTCTTGACAAAATCCAGAGAAAGATCGGCAATACAGTCGATCCTGACCTGGCATCTCGTCTCTAGTCACTTTCTCACTAACGTGAGGTGGCTTCCCTTTGTCTGTTCTACAAATATATTTGTGGTGACCGTTCGGATGAGCTTTTTTACCCGATCCCATAACTACGCGAATTCAAGCGTGCTGCTGGCTTGGTCACTAGGTCCCGACATTTTACTGCTGAAATAACTAGATGAAAACGCCACTTCTACCCTAAAAGCTTTTTTCTTTTGCATTTCCCACTTGTGAAACGCTCTCCGTTTTCTTTAACGCTGATAAATCTAACGTCACTCGCCATTTTTTATCTTCTTGAGCCCTGTTGAATTTTTGTCCTTATTTTTCAAACTTTTCTATTCTTAATCTACTCATTCTCTTTTCAATTTCACTTTCATTCCTTGAGCATCAAGAAGAGACAGCTAAAGTTCCTGAGACACGCAATGAGGAAGGAGGGCCTGGAGAATCTGACACTAACAGGCCAGATAGAGGGAAAAAGAGACAGGGGAAAGCAACGGATAACATATTTGAAGGACCTAATCAGGTGGATGACAAAACGAGAATTGCACGGTGTAACAGGAGAATGCGTGCTCAGAGCCACCAGGGATAGGGAAACGTGGAAAGCCATGATCGCCTACGTCCCGAAGAGACAGGGCACATAGAAGAAGAAGAAGAAGAAGAAGAAGAAGAAGAAGAAGAAGAAGAAGAAGAAGGTGTCGTGGCATTATTGCCTTAAATTGTTTTGCCTTATGGGGAAAAAATTAAAATAATGTCTGATTTGGCGCTGCTCAATCTTTACTTTCTAGCCATGATCGTGTTCTAATTTGCTTTTGCAGCCATGTGGGTGATTAATTTTTAGAAGTTGTACAATCCCTTTCCCACAAATAAAACGTTTCTAGTATGTGGATATTCCATCTGTGGCTACTCATATTTTCATAGCAGGTTAACAGTTGAGCTATATTCCTTGAGCTATTGTCCAGAATCCCCATGTCATATAAACTAAGTACACCTCATTCCCTTCATATTCCATGAGTAAAGAATGAGTTCCACGAGTCATCTTTTTCCCACAATTTTTCCAACGCGATACGGACTCCGGAAGAGATGCTTTCCTGTTCACTACAATCTTAAAATCGATGCTCAACCGTTATCCGACATAATCTCATAATATATAAACCCCTGGTTCCAACGCCTTTACAACGCCTTCATTCAGTAACCCTCTACCTCGAGTAGCACTTAGGTCTTGTATTGGATGAGCATTTGTAAAAAAGAAATAAGTTAATAACTTCGTGCAATAAACAGTGGATATGACAAGTGGCCACACATTTCGGTCCAGGTTTATAAGAATACTAAATAAAATACTGAAGTTGGAACACTTGTAGGTTTTACGAGTAAATAAAAGATTTAAAACTCAGAAAACTGTAGATGAAGCATTTGAAGAATTTATGGCACCAAAATAAAAGAGTTTCTATAAAAATTTGATACTGACTTTTATATGAGGTAGGGAAAAATCAGTTGTGAAATGTGAACCTTTAAGCGAATTTTATTTTATTTTTACGTTGGTTTAATTGGTATGCTGAACACTCTTCCTTGCCGGATTCTATTTTATAAGTCTATCATTTGTCCTTGCTTTAAAATATTTTTATAATTATGTTATTTGTCCTTGCTTATTTATGTTGTTGGTTTGGTTCTGCGGCTATGTATTTAAATATTCTTGATAAAATCCAAAAAAAAAAAATCTGCAGTGTTATTAAACCTGGTCTTCAATCTCAGTTTCAGCCCCTTTCAAACTAGATTGACAGCTAGGTCCCATTCTTTTCCAATTGAAATGGCTAGATCTAAACTTATTTATAACTGGAACTTTACCTGTGTGTGCGTGTGTCTGTGAGTGTGTGTCCGTTACCTACAGACTCCGAAACGGCTGAACCGATTTTCTTGAAAATTTACACAGTTGTACTATAAGCGTCTGCGAGTGTTCTTAGCTCGATTTTGTATCGAGGTACCCCGATAAATATTGAAAATCGATAATCGAAAAAATCGGGTTATAGAACGAGTGGTCCGATTTTAATCAAATTTGATACCCTCATAGACAAAGATATAAGAAACGATATTCAGAAGTTTCAAGGTTGCAGTTCTTACAATAGTGCAGAAAATCGATAATATATATATAAAAAGCAAGATGGTTGTGCGTGTGTCTGTTTATCTGTCTGTACGTTCTTTATACAAATCCACAATCTTTATCCGATTCTTACTAAACTTCATACAAATATTCTTTAGGCTGAGTCTGAGCTCCAGGACCATGGATTAGTTTTAATGCTTTAATTACACCCGAGCAACGTCGGGCTACACTGCTAGTGTAGATATAATTTCTATGCTAGCAATTTCAGCTCTCTCGCTTTTCGCTTTTGGAACTATTTTCCTATAAAATGAATACAAATAAAATGTCTGTAACTTAACTGATTAATGTTACCGACAGTTTTCCGTCTGTAGACATTTGTAGACGGAACAGTCCATCCACTCATTAGGAGGTATCAACTATTGACTAATACTTCTAGATTTTTTTTCTATGCAATGAGTGATGCTAGTTTTTTTTCACAATGTATGTTTGTAAGTGTGTCCGTCTGGGCAGGTATGCGTACGTGTAGGATGTCATCATTATTTGTACTTATGGTCATTTTTTTACATTATAGTCACTTCATAAACATTTTTCATTTATTCTTTTTAACCTTCTTTTTATTAAACTTTTTCTATTTGACTTCCAGTTTTTATAAACATTATGTTGGTGTTAATTTTTGAGCGTTTTAGTCTTCTCTTGAGTTAACAAAATTGTATTTCACTTATATATATATACTAGCAGTATAGCTTTGCTCGGGTGTAATGAAAGCTTTAAAACTAATCCATGGTCCTGGAACTCAGACTCTTTGGACGTTGGCACGGAGGACTAAAAAGCAATAGTTGTTTCCAGTTAAAGCGAAACCGTAGACTGAAAGAAAAATGAATGGATGTAAGTCAAATTTTGATTTCCTGCTATCGATATCAAATAAGTTTTTTTTCGTCGTAAACTGAATTTTGAAGGCTAAATAAGTCCTCTGAGTAAATGGTATCATGGCTGAGACTAAGAACTACAATTATACCTACTTAGAGCCAGACCCAAAGCAAAAACTAAAATAAAAGAGGTGAAAAAAATATAGACATACAGGCCGATAAACAGACACACATACAAACATCTTGCCTTATATATATATATATATATATATATATATATATATATATATATATTGTCAATTTTCTGCACTATTGTAAGAACTGAAATCTTAAAACTTCTGAATATCGTTTCTTATGTCTTTGTCTATGAGTGCATCAAATTTGATTAAAATCGGACCACTCCTTCTATTACCCGA
The DNA here is from genome assembly GCA_037127315.1 of Ascarosepion bandense. Lineage (NCBI taxonomy): Eukaryota > Metazoa > Mollusca > Cephalopoda > Sepiida > Sepiidae > Ascarosepion > Ascarosepion bandense. Next base: position 577,146 of record JBBBDQ010001504.1, read on the forward strand.
TTTTTTCGATTATCGATTTTCGATATTTATCGGGGGTACCTCGATACAAAACCTAGCTAAGAACACTCGCAGACGCTTATAGTACAACTGTGTAAATTTTCGAGAAAATTGGTTCAGCTGTTTCAGAATCTATAGGTAACGGACTCACACACACACACACACACACACACACACACACACACACACACACACACACATACACAAAGTTCCATTTATAAATAAGTTTAGATATAATCATCCGCAGAGAGTCCTGTTTTGTCGTATTAGAGCTCATTAGTACGGTTAGCCATCTCCGCTTCCAACCGGGATTGAAACCCGATTTGACATGCTCTACCTCCAAGTTATCGGCGTGCGGTTGTGGAAGGCAGATGTTTGCGTGTTATATAAACAATGTGAACATAGGCCAATAGCTAAGAATGTTCAATTCATTACTGAAAAACGATGCGTGAATAGCGGTGAGTAGCTAGTTTTTAAAGTCTACCATTTCCCCATAGGACTCAATCAACGTGCGAGAGCGTAAATAGTCATTCGCAGACAGTTCTGTTTCGCTGTATCATAGCGCATTAGACACTGTATCATAGCGCTTCTAGTTGGGATTGAAACCTGACCAGTTTAACATAAAGCGGAGAGTTCTACCTCTAAGCTATAAGCACAGTGGAGTATTTGTCTATATTTCTGAGATGAGACAGTATTTACAGTATTTACAGTATTTACATTATTCGGACTATGGTCCTCATCTGTTTTGCCATTTGTACGACGTTTCGACCGTTATATGCTCCTGCCTTCTTCAGGTGCTAGGAATTTCGAGCTGAAACATTTATTACAATCACTGGGGTATATCATCCTCAATCCTTGCGTAAAGCCTCGATTGGAAGTCATGAGTTATCTCCCTCTAACCCTGTAAGTTACTTGTTCACTACTATTGTAGCCTGATATTGAACTCACAACTCTAAGAGTTAGGAACTAACCAACGTTTATATCCACTGGGCCATGTGTCCTTAGTGTGTATATGTATATATATATATATATATATATATATATGTGTGTGTGTGTGTGTGTGTGTGTGTGTGTACATTTACATCTACATCTATACATTAGGAATATACATTTCAAGTAAGAGATTTACACGAAATGAACTTTTTTTCGTACTTTTTCGTACACTTATAAAATCGTTCCAGAGACATAACTGCCAACTGATCATCTTGTGAAAAGAACACAGAGATACAGAATGAACAATTATATGCCACATGACGCATATGTGTAGGAAAAAACGGGTACGTAACCGTTTGTCATTGTGCTGACATACCCTGGCTGACAAAAATGGACTCCGCTATAGACTTATGTGAAGAACTCCATTGTTTTTAAAATCCGTTGGAGTCAGTCTTCAGAGTATTTCTCCCAGACGTCGTGGTGAGTGCCAAAGTAAAACTTTGTATTACAAGTGCTAGAAAATGACTTATAAGAAATTGTAGAGTAGAGCCCGATGAAAAAAAAAATATTCAATAGCTTTAGACATTTTCTCTGATGTGTTAAAACTTATACTAAAATACTTTTGGTCAATTTCCGCAAAACCCCATTTCAGTCAGTTAAGTGCCATACGTGATACACGCTTGGGCGATCATGTCTCGAAAGAGACATGACTGACTGGGCAGAAGATTATACCGCAGTAGGTTGCCATTGCTTTCTGCAGTGGACTGGTTGCCGACCAAGGCTATAGAACCCAATCTGTCCTTGTTATTTAACCCATAACTAGAAGGAAGAGACGGATTAATACCTTTCCCAAGGGTATTTGCGCGTAAGTGAATACAATGGATTCAACTGGAATTCGAACTCGGCTTCCCGGTTTCTCGTTCCGAGCCGATATCCACTGTACTACAACGCACAAAATCTTTTTTTTCGGTTCCATAAAATGTCCTTCTAGTCAGTTTCAGCAAAATGCTTGTTCCAGCAAAATCGTTGTTACCGGTTCCAGCAAAATCGTTGTTAACGGTTCCAGCAAAATCTTTGTTACTGGTTCTAGCAAGATCTTTGTTACTGTTTCCAGCAAAATCCTTCTTACCGTTTTCAGCAACATCTTTGTTTCCGGTTCCAGAAAAATCCTTCTTTGGTTATAGCAAAATGCTTATTACTTTCCCCTCTGCTGTCACTATAAGTGAGTGATTTGTGAAGAATTTTTATTATGTAGCAAAGATGTAATAGAATTAAACATTAGTGACGTTTCTGTATGTAGCCTCATATCTTCAGGTTTTCTTTCCTCGATGAATAATACTGGTTAAAAGAATGTTATGATTCTTATTGATCTCAATTACTTCTCGAACAATCAATCAGAACATCAAAAGACATCGCCTCTATCTTTAATCCGTTTTTTATCAAATTCAATCTTTAATTAATAGGTATTTTGAAGTGTTCATGAATCACATAAAATAGTTCACACATTCTTAATTGATTATTGATTATTTACGAGCAGGTTTTGCATTCTTACATTCACATATTTTTCTTTAAAATTGTTTCATACAGGTGTGTACAGAGATATGACAAAACTAAATAGACGACCAGGTGTGTACAGAGATATGACAAAACTAAATAGACGACCAGGTGTGTACAGAGATATGACAAAACTAAATAGACGACCAGGATTATTTTCTGAACGATATAAACAAATTCAAAAATATTTTATGATGCAAATTAAAAATGCTTTGAATCTCTATCGACAAAATTTAATGTTTTACTGCTTTGTGTGATGTTCTTTGTTGAGATAAGCTATATATATATATATATATATATATATATATATATATATATATATATAAAATAAAAAAAATGAAAAACGCCACCTTAACTGGTGAACACCTGAGAATATTAAGGACTGTAAACTGGGATTTGCAATGGATAATGGACCGGAATTGTTAACCAGAGAGCCGAGTTTTATATCTTGTTGGGTTCGTTATACTCACTCGCTACTTCCCTTAAAAAATGTATGAATCGACCAATTTTCCCCCAGATACGAGATAATTTAAGCTAATCAGTGAAAAAAAATATAACACAAATCTAAAATTTCCTATCAAATTCAATTCTAAAATTTTATTATCTAAAATTTCTTATTAAATTTCCTATGAAATCTAAAATTTCCTATCAAATTCAAATGTAAAATTTTATAATTTAAAAAAGAAAATACCTTACAAATCTAAAATTTCCCAAATTTCCTTGGGAAAAGTGTGAATACATACATCTTTTCCTCCAGATATGGGTAAATTAAGGTTAATTTTCTGTGAGTAAACCTTTGTTGTTAAAAAAGAAAACACCTTAGAAATCGAAAATGTCTCAAATTTCTTTGGGGAAAGCATGAATACATACATCGTTTCCTCCAGATATGGCTAAATTAAGGTTAGATTTCTATCAGTAAACTGTTATTGTTAAAAAAGAAAGCATCTTAAAAATCTAAAATGTTGTCTGGCTTTAAATAAACGCATTACATTTAGACATATGGTTCTGTTAACATTTTGGTCTCTCACGCGGTGTGACGTCTTAGAACCGCATTACAAATTCACGAACGGCGTCTGCTATTCGGTAACTGTTATCGTTGCTTAGCAATGTTTTATGTCAACACAAGATAAAATCATCTTCGATCGTGGATGTCTTTATGTTAACGCCCCTGTAACCTCTCTGAAGATGGCTCATGTGAGCCGAAAGCTTTGAACCAGCATAATAAATAAATATCCAAATGTTGGACAATTTTTGTCTTTATTTTCACCTGAAATTAAAGCCAAATTACGATGTTTAGAACGGCTCATGATTAAACATAATAGACATTCATTTTTTGTTATATTTAACAGTATATGTTTAGAAAATTATCTGCTGCCTCGATGCACTAAATATATATATATATATAAACACACACACACTCACACACAAATATATATATATAAATTCTAATTTTCTTATTTCAATGTTTTGTAAAAGGATACTATTACTACACGAAACTTGAACTGTGGGTTTTTAATTTTAATTTACTACTTAATAATATAATACATCTCTTCCCCCTCTAGCTATAAGTCAAATAACAGTACAGATCGGGTTCTATAGACTTGGCTAGCAACTAGTCTACCGCAGAAAGTAATGGCAACCTACTGCGGGATAATCTTCTGCCCAATCAGTCATGTCTCTTTCGAGACATGATCGCCCAAGCGTGTATCACGTATGGCTCTTAACTGACTGACTCTAACCCCAGAAACGTAGGTGAGGATAGCGGTTTTGCATAGACATCTTCGGAGAATTGTAAAATATAATGTCAGTATGCTCTTTCATATTTTTCTGGCTCTGTAACATTATCCAAATCGCTTGGAATTTGCCCGGCACTTTAACCAATAACGTTAAATCCTCAATGACAAATGATTGCGGTTTTTTTTGTCTTGTCATCATCCTGAATTCAAATTGCCAATACCCGAACTTAAAATCTAATAATGTGAAGGAAAGGAAACAAAAACTTCTAGAGCCTAGGAACGCACAAATTTGATCAATAATTCTGAGCCGGGGGTCCATTTGTAGTAATTTTATTCTGTGCCCTAAAGTCCATGCAGCGTAGATTAATGCTAAACTTTATTTTCAGCCGCTCATATTGGAAAGCAACACGGGTTCCGCAACCATTATATCATCACTGAAACTATAATCTCGTTTATTGATTCATTCACAATTTTTCTTTGTGCCAGTATGGTAGCGTTTTCTAAGTATGGTGGCCTTCTGCATCGATATCAGTTAATAGGAGCAATGATTGGAGGTAGAACACTCGCTTTGAAAATTATGGCGCTGTTGGCCATCGACCCCTAGTTCTCTCTATAGTTTGCCTATTTCTACACCGTGGTTATTCAGAATTTCTTTTACTTCCTTACCTGACGTGCAGTTTCTTCAAAGAAATCCGGATTTTTCTCGAGCATCGTTAGAGCGAGACTTTCATTTGGTTATCATGCATTATGCGAACCGCATTCAGAAATATTTAAATTGCCAGTTATATCAGTCAGTTAAAGGCCATATGTAATACACACTTGTGAGATCATGTCTCGAAAAAGACATGACTGACTAAACAGAAACTTTTTCTGCAGTAGGTTGCCATTACTTTCTGCGGTAGACTGGTTGACACCCACTACTACAGAACCAAATCAGTCCCGCTATTTAACCCATAGCTGAAAGGAGAAGAGACGGATTCATACTTTTCGCAAGGGTATTTACGCGTAAGTGAATGCAACGAATACAACTGGAATTTGAACTCGGCTTTCCGATTTCTCGTGCCGAGACGATTTACACTGCACCACAGTAGAACCGAAGTTTTCAAACAAATGACTTAAATAGCTTTGAGCGAATAAAAACTGTTGGTATTGGCGAGATTGAAAATTCTTCGAATCTTTTGGACCGGCGCTACACAATCACAAAATGCGTAACAGATAACAGAAGCGACATCATTTGGGTCACTTTCAACAGTAGTAACAACTAAAATGTGTAATATATGTAACCCGAAGAGAAAATAATGACAAACTTACTATGTTGACATTGTACACTACTTCAAACAATAGTTTAGCAAGAAAAATCCTATCAATACATGTAAAGGCAATAAGTGTTTCTAGTCTTTAGAAACATCTTTTGCTTAAAAAAATGTTTTCAGTGAGAGATTTTATAAGCTTAAGTCGAAAGTAGCTATGGCTACCCAGTCAATGAATGTCGAATATTTCCTTATAAGGAAACAGCTATTATTACCATTATTATTTCAATTGATTGAACACTCTTGACTTGGGTTAAGGTAACACCACGTTGAAACTTCGGTTCATGTACGATGACCGAAGTTAAGCAACGACGAGCCTGGTCAGTACCCAGATGAGTGACCGACTGGGAATACTATATGCCGTAATCTTGGTGGAGTAATGGATAATAACTCGAGAGTGTTAATCAGAGGGCCGAATTCAAATCCCCGCTCGGCTCGTTATACTTACGCGTAAATTCTATTGAGAATGACATGAATTTAAAAATTTTCCCAAGCTATCACTTAATTAGTAAGGTTTGTATAACAAAACAAAAAAATCATATTGACTAAAAATATGGCTTCAAATAATCTAAACTTATTTATAAATGGAACTTTTTCTCTGTGTGTGTGTGTGTGTCCGTTACCCATAAACTGTGAAACGGCTGAATCGATTTTCTTGAAAATTTACACAGTTGTACTATAAGCGTCTGCGAGTGTTCTTAGCTAGGTTTTGTATCGAGGTACCCCCGATAAATATCGGAAATCGATAATCGAAAAATCAGATTATAAAAGGAGTGGTTCGATTTTAATCAAATTTGATACACTCATAGACAAAGACATAAGAAACGATATTCAGAAGTTTCAAGGTTGCAGTTCTTACAATAGTGCAGAAAATCGATAATATATATATATATAAAAGGCAAGATGTTTGTGTGTGTGTCTGTTTATCGGCCTATATGTCTGTATTTTGTTCAGTCCTTTTATTTTAGTTTTTGCTTCGGGTTTGGCTCTAAGTAGGTATAATTGTAGTTCTTAGTCTCAGCCATAGTACCATTTACTCAGAGGACTTATTTAGCCTTCAAAATTCAGTTTACGACGAAAAAACCTATTTGATATCGATAGCAGGAAATCAAAATTTGACTTACATCCATTCATTTTTCTTTCAGTCTACGGTTTCTCTTTAACTGGAAACAACTATTGCTTTTTAGTCTTTTCTGCCAACGTCCAAAGCGTCTGAGCTCCAGGACTATGGATTAGTTTTAAAGCTTTCATTACACCCAAGCAACGCCGGACTATACTGTTAGTAGTTGATAAGTCGTAAAAGCAAATTAAGATCGTCTTGAAATATGACTTATCTAGTTTTACTACTGGATTTACTGGTAAAATGCCGCACAAATTTCTTACTAAACCCGAAATTATCCGCTCCGCATCGTATATGCCGTCTCTCTCCAGGTCGTAGATTATCATGGCTCTCCAAAACTTCCTTATTTTTGTAGCTGTTAGTAAGGTTTGTCTTTTTGCTATCTCTTCTAAATCCTTTTCTACTAACCATTTAGATAAGCTCGTTAGTGTCAAATTCTCCAAGCCTTCTTTTCTCCTCATGTACCTTAGAAATTTCACTTGTCGTTTTCTGATTCTAAGTAAAAGTGTTTTTTTCAGAACTTTCTGCTTTGTCTCTATTTCTTTCGCCTTCGATCTACGTGTTAAATTCTCCAGGCTTTTATTTTTTATCATGCCTCCTTTCTCATTGGTATCAATTCTTTCTTTCTCGTTTTTAAGCTTCTTAAAACAATTTCTTTTTGGTTTTCTCTTTCATTTTTATTCCCAACATCCATCGATATAACCCTATTTCGACAGCCTCAAGACCAATGTCTAGATAAAGCAACATATTTAATGTTTTGAAAACGTATTTAACGAACTTCTTTGCATAAATTCCACAAAATCCTATAAATTAATGGGTCAGCGAAACCGAGTTATCGTGAAGCAAAGGCGATATTTTATACTGAATTTCAGGGTAAAAACGTTCTGTTTCCATTCAGGAACTTACCGACCAGAATCTTTAAAAACAACTGCTTTTTGGCGTGAGTGTTTTCATGCATGAAGCTGCAAGTTTCATGTAACCACTTCAATCGTCTACTATTTACAAATAAGCAAAAAACATGAACCATGCATAAATGAACATTTTGATTCCAGCTTTAATCTTACATTCTCATCTTATACAAGTAGGACTTTGCACATTTTAGCCATTCTATTTCATTTCGTCTTTTCATTCTCCTTCATTTTTATTTGCTTTTGAAAATTCTACTTTTACTTTTAAAACAGTTTTCATGCCTTCCTTTCTTCAATATTATTTTCAGTAATAACTAATCTTGGAGTCAAAATCTGAGAATATCTAAGCGAGAAAATAAAAATGAACCATTACTGTTTCTTCACGCCAGACATATTCAACCTTTACAGTGAGGCGATTTAAAGACCTACCAGGAATCATTATTGGCAGTCACAATCGTACCAACATTAGATATGACAGTGTTTGATAGGAGATACATCAAGAAAACTATCGAAAGGTAGTAAAGAAAAGCAAGAAGAAAGGACTAAACATCATTTGTTAAAAGAGAGAATATATGTTTGTCAGTACCCTACCCCAAGAAATAGCTCAAAATGCGAATGAGAAATTGAAGATACCGAAATAAAGTATGTACAACAACGGCAACAACAATAACAAAAAACAAAAACAAAAACAAAAAACAAAATTGGGAAGTGTTTTAACAGAGGATGGAAAATATGACACCGAAATTTGAAGTCGCACTGCGATTGCAAAAGACAACTTTGAAAAGCTATTCAAAGTAACAAAAACACGAAACTTTCGTTGTAAAGAAAAAACTGAACTGTTTAGTAATGTCAGCCCTGTTATATATGGCGGTGAATGCTGGAAAATCTCCTCATGCAGACTAGAAGAGATAGGAATGTAGTGCCACAGATGGATGCTAAGAATACCATGGAGCTAACATGGAAACAATGCCGTAGTATTTGTCTATATATCTGAGATGAAGTAGTATTTACAGTATTTACATTATTCGTAATATTGTCCTCATCTTTGTTGCCATTTCAACGATGTTTAATAATAGATCATTCTATTTGTCTATATTTCTGAGATGAGGTAGTATTTACGTTATTCGGACTATTTTCCTTATCTTTGTTGCCATTTGTACAACGTTTAATAATAGATCATTCTATTTGTCTATATTTCTGAGATGAGGTAGTATTCACAGTATTTATATTATTCGGACTATTGTCCTCATCTTTGTTGCCATTTGTACAACGTTTAATAATAGATCATTCTATTTGTCTATATTTCTGAGATAAGGTAGTATTTACAGTATTTAAATTACTAGGACTATTTTCCTCATCTTTGTTGACATTTGTACGACGTTTTGGCCATTGTACGGTCCAGATTTTTTCAGCAGTGGTGAACAAGTAACTTGCAGGTTTAGAGGGCGATAATTCATGACTTCCAATCGAGGTTTTACGCAAGGAATGATGATGATATACCCCAGTGATTTGAATAAAATGTTCGGTTCGAAATTCCTAGCACCTGAAGATGTCCGGAGCGTACAACGACCGAAACGTCGTACAAATGGCAACAAAGATGAGGACAATAGTCCGAATAATGTAAATACTGTAAACGACGTAGGTTTGAAGAAAATGGAAAGGATAATTATAAATAACATCAGAAAGAGTCAGTTGAAATTTCTAATGCAGATAAATGAGTTCATAACACACTCAAATGGGCATTAGCGCCCACGATGACAATTGCTGATAGATAGCTTTATGCTTTTTTTTTTTTTTTTTTTTTTAATCATCTCACCCCAAGCAAGGCATTCCACTGCCACTATTGCGCATGGGGCTACATAGGGGAAGGTAAAGAGAAGGAGTGGATAGACATAGGGAATGTCAGGAGAAAGGTGACAGATGAGTAAGGATAGCGAGGATGAGGGTCGGGCAGATGGGAAGAGTGCTTGATAGAATGGGAGCAGGTTAGTGTGTTAGGAGGTGTGTATTGACCTTACATTTAAACTCCTGGAGATTGTAGCCGTCGGGGAAGCAATCGTTTGGAAGAGAATTCCACAATCGGGAAGTGCGAGGAAAGAAACTGTTGGAGTAGAAGTTACGGCTGCATTTTATCGGTTTCACTGTAAAAGGGTGGGATCTAGTTGCTAATCTAGTATCTCGTGCAAATTCGTATTTAGGGGGCACCAGTGATCTAAGTTCATCGGAGCAGAAGCCGTGAAAGTATTTATAGAAGAGACACAGGGAAGCCACGTCTCGCCGGTGGGAGAGAGACTGCAGGCTGTCTGCCAAGTCGGTATCTATCGAGAAGCCCGAGGAGAACAGCAGGGGCACCCGACCAGATATGGCAGCAGTATTCAATGCACGGGCGGATGGTAGATTTGTAAATGTGCAGGATAGATTTAGACGGAAAAAACTTCCGGGCCCTACACAGAGAACCGACTTTCATAGCAGCGGATTTAGCAATGGATTCGATATAGTCATTCCATTTGAGGTCCGCTGAAAGTGTGAGACCAAGGAGGCGTAGTGTTTTACTCTCTGGGAGGCAAGCCTGGTCCATGCTAATGGGAGGTAGGTGAGATTGTCGATGATGGTTAATTGACAGTAGCTTCGTTTTAGAAGCATTAAAATTTACTAGCCATTTCTTACCCCAGTCCAATATGGATTGGAGGTCTTTTTCAATCTCGGCTGCGAGTTTAGCTTTGACGCCTACACCAGATTTTTGTTGGAGGCGAGAATCATTATCAGAAGCTTCCTTGTTCGTTGATTTTGGTTTGAGTTCCTCTTCTAGACGTGGAATTTTCCTGTGTATTCCTGTCGATACTACCCAGGTAGCCATATCTTTTTATTAAGATTTTGTTATTTTAGTCCTGAAAACGATTTTTCTCTCTGTCCGATGTTCTTTCTATATTGCGTTTTTTTTTTTCATTCCGTTAGTTTTGTAGCGTCTGCCACTGTTTCGAAGTCAGTACAACCGAACCATTTTTGCCTTCATTGTCTTCTTGCCCAGTGGATAAATTTAATTTTTCCTTGCTGGGCTTTTCCTCTGTGGATTAATAATTTTATTTTTTTCCGTCTAAAATTCCATTCCAATATCTCTAGTAAATATTTCAGATTTGTTGAGTGATGTTTCGTGTTATTTCCTGGCAAATAAATTCTCTATTCACCACGTACATCAGGTCACTGTCTGTATTCTTTGTTTTCCAGAATTAGAAACCTTTTAAGCGCCTTTTAAAAAGAGATTTACTGATATCACAGCTATGGCAAATAGGGATTAAAAAGCCTGCCCGCCTGAAATTTAACCCCTTCTAACGATTCTGCATCTTTTTATGGTATTCCCATTGCAAGTTGTTTTTCTTCAGTATCACCAGATTAGTTTAGAGCAGGTCAGTTGGCTCTTTGGTTCATCTCTATAAAATCTATTCTCGAAAGTGTCATCTGGTATACATGAATCCATATAGTTTTACTACTATTAATCGTTAACATTTTCGACATCAGTAGTAAGCACATGATTGGTCTATAATTTCGACATTTTTGGTGTGTTTTTTTGAAGATTATTCTGTTTCTGCTTATCTATTCTGAGATTCCCTTTTTTAAGCAGTGTTGAAGCTTTTAAAGAAATTTTTCAGGTTGAATTATAAAACTCTTAAATTATGTGCCAATATATTTTTGTTGACTGTTTTAAGGAGTATCTTTTTTCATGGTGAATAAATTAACTCTATACTTATTTTTTTCTTCTACTTCCATAATATCATTACAATATCGTATGCAATTCTTGTGCTTCCTTGTGTTCCTTTTGGCATACAATATTCAACTCCAGAAATGATTTGCGTCAGTAGAGTTTTGTTTTACGTTTTGTCTTATTTCTCCTTTTATGACTTGGTAAAATAGATATTTGTTTTGGAATGTGCGGCTTCGAATTGGTTAGTGTTTTTAGCATTTTAGTTTTGCTATTTTAGCAAGTCTTTTACAATGTTCATTTTATTACAGACATTCCTTGATGACTTGAATTTAATATTCCCATAGTGTTTCATAGTTCGTTATTGCAATATATATCTTTCAGCAGCCTTGTGCTCCTCTGTAATTTGGATATATGTCTTTCTTATCTTAATTCCCAAATATATTTTACTGGTTACACGTGCTTGCCTTTGATGCTTATAAGCCTTTCGGTCACCATCTTTCATCCAATGCAGACAAAACCGTTCAGTTTCGTAAAAAAAATCCCTTTCAATGTATTTCAACACAGCATTGACGTTTTGCCGCTTTGAATTCCAGTCTCTGCCCCTGAAGGGTGGTAACTTTTTTTTTCATTTGTTAATTTCTTTAGTATTTTTTATTGGATTTCTCTCTTTCGGTTACAGTGTCTGTTTCTAAGTTTCATAGTTTTTTCTTGGTTGCTATTTCTTCTATTGACGAAATTCATTGTCTAATTTCTCGCGGATTTACTGCTTCATTTCAATCTGATTTCTCATTTATTTTCAAGATCTATGTTTCATAAAAAAATTTTGCGACAAAGACTCTAGTCATATTCTCAGTTTTGATAAAAAGGAATGGATTTCAGCAAAGTATTTGAAGTTTCCTATTTTTCCTGTTTGTGATTTAAATTTTGTACCCTTTTGTTTCTTAAATTAAAATGTTTCAAGAATTTTACATTTAATTTTGTCGTGAATTTTAACTTAACAACTGGGTAATTGTGAAACGTTTTCGTATAAATCAAAGAACGCATTTTTGCTGCTTCATAGTAAATATTTCTTTTTATTTAATTATCAGTTTTTTTTTTTTAAATACGTTTAGCGCTTAACAGCGTTAAAATTTCCGCTACTTAACGGTTAAACGCTACTTAACGGTTAAACGCAAAAAGGTGTTCATTGTGGCTATTACTGCTTTTTTCTGTATTATTATTTAGACTTCTGGAAATCTTCTATTTTAGCATATGTGACGTAAACAATTCAGTAAAAAAGCGACAAACATGTTGAAGGCGTTAATCTGATTTTCGACTTTTTTAGCCATTTCTGTGTTTTCTTTTAATTCTTCATCCTTCTTTAATTTCGCTAAATCTTTTGTAGTTCCGTTCCGTTTATTTTCCATTTCACCACTCTGATATCGCTCTCATTCCATATGACTTTTACTTTTCGTTGACTTCTGTACATTCTGATTTCATTTTTCTGCCCACGTCTCGTTGACTTTTAAAATAAATCTTCCCATTTTTTCATTTTCTTTATTTCATTAAAATAATAATCAATTATGAGTCAGAATCTGCCATCATCTTTATTTGTTTTACTACTTTCTTTTTTTTTTCTTTCAAAAAATTAGCAACACGTTACTCATCCTTTATCGTCTGCTTTTGCTAATTGTACAATCGGGTGACAACTTATTTCAGCAAAATAATCTTTTTGAGGGTCATTGCATTCACTTACGAGCAAATACCCTTGGGAAAGGTATTAATCTGTCTCTTTCTTCCAGTTATGGGTTAAAGAACAGGACAAATTGGGTTCTATAGCCTTGGTCGGCAACCAGTCTACCGCAGAAAGCAATGGCAACCTACTGCGGGATAATCTTCTGCCCAGTCAGTCATGTCTCTTTCGAGAAATGATCGTCCAAGCGTTTACCACGTATGGCACTTAACTGACTGAATCTTTTTGAAATTTATAGAAGTTGTAAAGTTTCTCATTGGCCTCTGTACATACGTTCACTCTGCCACCATATAATGAACAAAGAAAAAAAAGAATAACCTTTATGTAAAGTAAAATAACAACAATAAAACTTATTCAATTCTTCTTTAATTTATTCTTTCCTTGTTAAAAATGGAAATGTAGGAAACGACGTTTGTTATGAAAGTGCGTAGAATGCACTGATGTATTAGTGAATTGCTCCTTGGGGGAAAATTGCATCTATTGAATTTGTCTACTATTACTGAACGTTTTCAGAGATACAAATAATAAATGTGGGGAAAAGTTAAACGGTTGGTGATGTGTTTGACAAATCATGTTTTGGGCGGCTCAGCACTAATATCAGCTTTCTAAATGAAAAGTGCTTCGAAAATGAATAGAAACTATTTAGAATTTTATTTTCGTTGGTGAAAACTTGTTCTATATCAAGGAGACATTGTATATGTTCTAGTTTCCATGGAAAAAAGTTTGATGAGAAACCCATAGAATCTAAAAAAGTGAATAAAACTTCGACTTCGACCTGTTTTGCCGAAATAACATCATCAGAAAAATTAAAAGCTGGATTAAAATAAGTTAAAATGTAATTTTTAAAACAATACAATTAAAGTAAAAATCAAATGTTCAGACGTAAAAAAAATCAGATGTTCAGACGTAAAAAATCTTGTTTTTCATAGATTTTAAAGAATTATTTTACTGGCAAAATATGTCGAGGTAGATAACTTCAAAATTGTTTTTCTTATTCTTATTTTTATAAACATTATTTTTAGTGGATACAAATATAACATGACCTAAATGCTTGAGTAGATCTACCTGTTAATAAACTGTGAACATTTGTTTGCATGTCTGTGTCTTCGTGAATCTTAATACAGAAAATGTGTTTTCCGTTACATCTCGAAGATGCGTGGTTTTAGACTCTGCCCATTCACGTGCATCGATAAATCCAAACAGAAGATGTCTTCCTTACATTGAGCAATTGAACTTTTTTTACTGTGAAAATCTTTCCCCATGGGCTATTTAAAAGCACATTGAATAATATGTTTGTTTCTCTTACAAGCTAAACGCAAGTTTGAAGCCTGTCGAAAGGCGGATTTTCTCTGTTAAAATTCATGAGTGCACAGTCTCAAGAACATACGTACATTGCGGTCAACATCCATCGATGACAGTCGGATTCATGCTTAAAAAATTTTTTCACGGCCTGAAGATTGCGTTTGAGAGTAAAACAGACTGCCGGCGCATGGGTACTGACCCTAATGTCTACTGTAAAATTTACACACACACACACACACACACACACACACACACACACACACACACACACACACACACACACATACACATATCCGAGTGAATACAGAACGAAGAAAGAATTCTTACAACGTCCAAAACATTAATTTAAAACAGTGCTCGATATATAATATATAGAGCTGTGAATATTTATTATAAATTATATTTGAGAACATGTACATAATGTTTCTATATATATCCACGATAAAGGTACATTTGTTTCGACATTGAAACCCCCACCAACACCCAAACACAACTAACCAACTATAAGAAAAGAGGCTTTCCATATTGAAGTTTCAATGTCGAAAGAAATGTAGCTTTGTCGTGGATATATATAGAAAAATTATGTACATGTTCTAAAATATAATTTATAATATATATATATATATATATATATATATATATATATATATATATAAACGTGATTATAATTATACTCGTCTTGAAAAACTTCCTCGAACGAAGTAAAAAAATGGTTATAAAAAAGGAAAGAGCTTAGGGCATGAAAGTCAGTCAAAAGTGTTTGTACCGAAATCAGCACAAAGCCCCCCCCCCAACAAAAACGCCCCCACCACGAGTAACCATCTAACAAAAAGCGCTCAATACAAAGGTAGAGCGAACTCTCTTGCGTTGTGTAGTTTCTTTGATTTCCTGGTCACGTGGGGTTGTCTTACCTTTTTATATGCCGGTTTTTCTTTTCCTTTTTAGCCAGCTTGCTCTGACAATCCGTTTAGGAGAAACCTGGGTGGGTTCGTTTGGCTCATTAGGTACTATATATATATATATATATATATATATATATATATATATATATCAAGAACACTTACAGTATCTGATATTCCTAAGCGGTCACCCATTTAAGTACTAGCTAGGCTCAACGTTGCCTAACTTCGGTGAAAAATTTTTATAAAATTTTTCTTTAGGTAATATTTTTAAAATAAATGTTGATGTAAACACCGCAAATATTTCTCATTAAAATGAATTATAATGTTCATTTAGAACTTTTGCTCTAATATTACTTAAAACTTATTTTATTAAAATAATACAATACTTATTTAATTTTCAGAAATCCAATAAAACTTAGTATACAATTTTAAATTAAATTAATTAATTAATTAATGAATTAAATCTAATTCTAACCTGAAGAATGCAGCTCTTTTTAAAAATGAAATAGTATAAAAAGTATAAAATATAAATTTAAGAAACCTAAAATCTCAGCTGCTGTTAAAAACTGTTGTCTACTCGTTTGAATAAATGTATGTTCCTAGTATGTGTCTTACATAAACAAAATAAAATGTCATGTTTCGACATGAAGCTAATATGTTCTTCACGTGACCCAAATTTCCAACTCCATAGTTCTACCTAATTCTCAATACTAATACATCCACAATCATATTGCTTAACTTCCTCCAACTACCGCTCTTTAATTTTCCGAAAAACCATGAATTCATTTTATATTTTCTAAAATAAATAATTTTTACCATTTATTTTCAAAATATAACTTAAAGAACTATATTGTTCTGAAACACGAAATTATTTTTGAAGTGATATAATGCTTTATAAACGATACATCCCGTGAAAGAATAGGGAAAAGAATAATGTAAGAATAATATTTAACACTGAAGATAGATTAGAAGAGATTTATTATACAACAGTACAATACGCCACTAGACGTACAAGAACAATCAACGAATAGTAACAGGAATAACAATCAAGTAGAAAATGTCTCTGTCTATGACGTATGCGTCCGTCTAATGACGTATGCTGACGTTTGTCCACAGTCACAGTCTTTTATAGACTAGACCATATCCACTCCGGTTTAGGATAGGATGTTCCTCTACAGCACCTCCCCCCCCCCCCCCCGAGCGAAATTCTTCGTGGAATATTGCTCAATATTTTTCCTTTTGGGATCTGGGAATAGGTGTTTTGTTTTCTTTCTTTTTCTCTTACTTCTTCTCCTTGTGTCCTCACTTTCAGGAGAATCATTAGTTACCTCCATCGGTACTTCCACGTTCGCCGGTGGTTTAATTTCAAACGTATCGTAAAACACCTCCATGGGTATCTCATCTTCGTCGCCAATTTGATATATCCCGGGAAGGAATATGAAGGAAAAGAATAGTGTAAGAATAATACTTAACACAAAAGATAGATTGGAAGAGATTTAATATACAACAGTACAATAAACCAATAGACGTACAAGAACAATCAACGAATAGTAATAGGAATAACGATCAAGTAGCAAATGTCTCCGCCTATGACGTATGCGTCCGTCTAGTGACGTATGCATTATTTAGCTGTCCCTCCCAGTAAGGGCAACATATGACACATGGTCAGTTTATAACTGGGCTTTCCGGGCTATATGGCCCAGCCAAAAAATGTCTGTCTAATATTCCCCAGTCGTGCTTCTACCGTTCGGCGGAACCACGACTGGGTTGCTCTCTCTGCTCGGAAGCAGAGAGCTGACAGTGTTATAGATTCGTCAGTCTAGTGACGTATGCATTATTTAGCTGTCCCTCCCAGCAAGGGTAACATATGACACATGGTCAGTTTATAACTGAGCTTTCCGGGCTATATGGCCCAGCCAAAAAATGTCTCTCTAATATTCCCCAGTCGTACTTCTACCCTTCGGCGGAACCACGACTGGGTTATTGCTCTCTGCTCGGAAGCAGAGAGCGCCCTCCACCCGAAGGCAGAGAGCTGACAGTGTCATAGATCCGTCTAGTGACGTATGCTGACGTTTGTCCACAGTCACAGTCTTTTATAGACTAGACCATACCCACTACGGGGTAGGATGAGATGTTCCTCTACAACCCCCCACCCCACGAGCTAAATTCTTCGTGGAATTTTGCTCAATATTTTTTTCTTTTTGGATCTGGGCATAGGTGTTTTGTTTTCTTTCTTTTTCTCTTACTTCTTCTCCTTGTGTCCTCACTTTCAGGAGAATCATTAGTTACCTCCATCGGTACTTCCACATTCGCGGGTGGTTTAATTTCAAACGTATCGTAAAACACCTCCATTGGTATGTCATATTCCTTATTGATGGTTTCCACAAATCGGGGTCTTAACTGATTTAGGTGTCTTTTGCAGACAAACTTCTTTCCTTGCTCTATATAGATCACTTTACCGACTCATTATTCCGTCTTCCCACAAACACTTTCCTGACCGATAGTTTTAAAGAAAACTTTATCGCCTTCTTTGAAATATTTTGTATCCGAGTTTGGTTTTCTCAAGGTCTTTTTCTTTTCCTTTGGTAATAGCCTATCGAAGATTGATCTAATCTTTCTTGCATACATTACCTCAGCAGGTGATAAATTACCATTGATTTTGTGATTGGATGTAATCCTATACACCATCAAAACAGTTTGAATATTTTTATCATCAGTGTCAATTCCGTCCGCTTTTCTCATTGCTCTTTTGAATGTATCGACGAACCTTTCCTTTGACCTCGGATTATATGCAGGTGTCGTTACGTGTTCCATAGCCAACGCCTCGCAATAACTCTTAAACTCAGATTTTGTGACATGGTACCATTATCACGTACCATTGTTTTTGGCACCCGTCCCCAGCCGGCTAAATACTTCATTTAAAGTCTTTATCGTGTCTGCCGCTGTTGCTCGCTTGAATTTATATACTTCAGGTCATTTGGAAAAACTACCCACCATAATTAGATAATATTCTCCTTTTATTGGTTCTGCATAGACCACATGTATTCGTGACCATGGCACATCCATTTTAGACCACGACTACGTTTTTATGGGTGGTGATTTAGCTGCTAGCTGACAGCTTTTACACTGTTTCACCAATTCTTCGATATCTTGGTACATTCTAGGCCAGTACACATGACTCCTCATTAGGGACTTCATTCGTGATATACCTGGATGACCCAGATGAAATTCTTTTAAAATCCTTTTTCTTAAAACCATTGGTATTACCACTCTCTGAGCATACATCAATGTCTCGTTACAAATTGAAAATGGTAAAACTTTTCCTCCTTTAGTTTCTTTATTTCCTTTCACTTGATAATAACGGTTTATGGTCAGTTTGTAGCACAAACGCTCTCCCATAAATGAATCTATGGAATTTTTTACTGCGTTAATTATAGCTAGTGCTTTCTTTTCTATCTGGCTATAATTTTTTTTTGCTGGAAGCAACGCTGTCGAAGCATGAGCGATAGGTCTTTGCTCCATCCTCGAGTTTGTGGAACAATACAGCCCCAATGCCGTATTCACTTGCATCCGTTGCTATAATTAACTCTTTCTTCGAATCAAAATGCACTAAAGCCAAATCTGACAACAAGCACTTGTTGATTTTTTCGAAAGCTTCGTCGCATTCCTTCGTCCAACACCACGCTTTATTTTTTTCCAATAATTTATTTAAGGGTGCTCTTAAGTCGTGCATATTAGGAATGTAGATGTTATGATAATTTGCAAACCCCAGAAATGACTGTAGCTTAGTTACATTATCTGGAATAGGCATATTCTTAATTGCTTCAGTTCTGTTTGGATTAGGTTTTCTACCTTTGCGAGCGATAATTTGACCAAATACTCAATCTTGTCCAAGCAAAGTTCGCATTTTTCAGGTCCTACTTTGAATCCATAATTCCTAATTCGCTTAAACTCTTCGCGGACATGCGTGTTATGCTCTTCTATACTTTTGCTTTTAATCAAAATGTCGTCTCGGTACGTCATTGCATAGTCAAGACCCGATAACATAGTATCCGTGATTTGTTGGAATGCACTAGGTGCTACCTTTAAACCAAACGGTAGACATTTCAATCTGTATAATCCTCTATGTGTGTTTATTGTCAAATACTTTGAACATTCTTCCTCGACCTTAACTTGTAGATATACTTCTGACAGATCTATCTTTGAAAAGATCTTTCCTCTATTTAACTTTGAAAATATCTCCTCTGGTGTGGGGAGTGGACATTTATGATTTTTTAAGCATTCGTTTACTCCGGTCGAAAAATCTGCACACTTATTTTGTTGAACTCATTTTTTAAGTCTTTTACGAATTTTTCAGTCTGTTTCGACTTTCCTACATTTGACGCATTTATCCTTCTGCAAAACATATTCATGGGCTTTTCCCATAAATTAAATAACACGATTAAATCTATACCAAATAGATTTGTATTCTTTCCTAAATTCACATAGATTTTAGTCTTGCGTACTATGCCGTCAAATGCTACTTTCGCAAAAAATTCACCTTTGAATTTTAATTTATTACCTGAAATGCCTCTTGCAATCTTCTTAGTTTTCTGTAACTCTGGTCGGCCTATTTTTTCCCAGGTATATTCATCTACTGTAGAGATAAACACTTCCGGTATCCAGTAAACAAGTGACATTTCGTCCATTTATTTTTATGTCCACGTACTTTCTAGTTCCGGAATCCTTTGTAACTTTCTTCATTACCACAGTATTTATCCTTTTGGACTTTCGGTTCCATTTTTCCTAGACATCACTGCTTTGTGCCCCTTCTTCGTACATTCAATGCATATTTTATCTCTAAAATAAGATTTACTTGTGTAGCGATTAGTTTTGCCACATGCTTCGCAGTATGGTTTTCCCTTTTAGTAGGCCTGTTGCTTAACTTTATGAATTCGAGCAACGCTTGTTTTTTCAATACAAACATTATCTTTTAATGTTTATCAATTTTTGGCATTCTTTTGATACTTACTGTAGCGTTATTTTTGCATCCTGATCCAATGTTGTGAGAATCTTAGAACGTACTTCCTTATCTTTCGGTGCCGTTAACCCTTGTACAAAGATTAAACATTCAAACAGGTCTTCTTTGATATCTTTAATTTTAAACCGTTCGCAATGTGAGTTAACTTTTCCAGCGTACGTAACAAAGTCTTCATGTTCTTCTTTTACAATATTTAAACACTTATATCTGGTATAGAACAAACTTTCCTTTTTTCCAAACATTTTCGACAAAATTTCGACCGTTTCGTCGAACGAAATGTCTTCAGGTTTTTTTGATAAAATAATGTTTGTGAATTTCATATTCTCCTGAGTTCCTATCTTTTGTAAGAGAAGCATTATTTTTTCCTCGTCGATCCATGCTTTACACCGTCTTGAAAAATCGTTTCGTATCTTTTATAATACGAAGGAAAAGTAATTCCTTCTTCAGGATTGTATACAAATTCTGTAAGAGAGTTTGAAATACCCTCTGCAGAGAAAACTCTAGAACCATCCTTCGGTTTACCCTGCTTTAATACCAATTTTTTTAAACCTCTTGTTGAACTATCATTTTTTGTTGGAGATCCGTTTGTAGTTTTTGTTGGCTTTCCTGTTGTTTTTGTTGGCTTTCCTGTTGTTTTTGTTGGCTTTCCTGTTGTTTTAATAGTTGTTGCTGGAGCTCTATTTTTATTTTTTGTTGAAATCGCTGTTGTTGTATTAACTGTTGGATCGCTCCTCCCAGCATCTTTGCAAATTCAGCGAATTGTTCCATATTTTTTAATATATTTTGCGGTTAGGGTTAGGGTTAACCCTAACCCTGCCGAGGTAGCAAATAATTTTTTAAACATATACTGTTAAATATAAGAGACAATGAATGTCTATTATGTTTAATCATGAGCCGTTCTAAACGTCGTATTTTGTCTTTAATTTCAGTTGGAAATAAAGACAATTTATTAATTTGGGTCTAAGCTTTCGGCTCACATGAGCCATCTTCAGAGAGGTTATTAAGTCGTAACACAATAACATCTACCATTACCGACGATTTTATATTGTGTTGACATAAAACTCCGCAAGGGAACGGCAATAGTTACCAATAATAACAAACGCAGTTCACAAATTTGCAATGCTGTTCTATGACGTCACACCGCATGATAGCGCGAAATGACAACAGATATATATATATATTCTCAGTCTATTGTATTTAGCAAGAAACAGACTGTCTGTCGTCTCAGTGTGTTGAAATCAGTGTCTTCGTTTATATTTTCTCTTTTCCTGATAGTGAGCACATTCTTGTTCCATGTTTAAGTTTCATTTCAACTCAAATTAGATTATACATTAAAAAATAGCATCTTAGCATTATGACTACAATGGATAACACGAGAAATAAAATTCAAATTTCGCAGCTGTCACTTGATTTCATGTTGAGTATTTATTGATATATACTTTATAGCGTTGTTATATTGTATCGAGCACTATTTTATTAAAATCGGATTTTTTTTTAAATAGGTGCGTGGTCCTACACACACACACACACACACACACACACACACACACACACACACACACCGGTCATAATTATTAGGACAACCCAGTTTTTTAAAAGAAATGATGTATTTCATACTATCTTTAGTATTTATTGCCAAGTGGATAATTTTAAATGAAAATAGAATGGTTCTTTTGTTAATACTACACAATAACATGTGCACCAAATATATATATATATATATATATATATATATATATATATATATATATATATAAAACATGATGTGGAAAGTTTAACACTGAAATTTAGTTTAAAATATAACAGGATATATTGACGGTACAAAAAAAAATTACATCATAATTTTAATACAATTTGAAAAAATAAATACTATTACTATACTATTAATATTATTTTAAAAATTCATATTAATTTAAAAATTCAGTTAAAATAATTAAAATTTTTAAAATTAAAAATTATAATTAGATATAGAAAAAGGAAAAGTTAGAAAAGTAAAACCTCCAAAAAGAAAGAAAAAAAAATATATATGAGATTTAAGTCAAAATTCTAGGAGAACTTAAATCTCAAAATACATCGCAAAAATGCCTTTCAGACATTTGCTGATAACATAATATAATATAATATAATAATATAATAATATAATATAATAATATAATTGGATATTTTAATATTGCGGATTTATAGCAGACATGCTTTCGGTTCATTTCATCTAAACAAATATAACAAATATACTGTTTACTTAAATGTCTTCTAAAAGAATTTATAGTGGAAAATAAGAGAAAATCAAGAAAAAAGTCTGTTTGCACTTTCTTATTGCAGACGATGTTGGTGTAAAAGAATTCTAGCAATAAATGAAAGAAGAACGCTTCCGATGACAGTTTAATTTGTCGATAAAACGGAAGATGGAAAATAGAAGACAGCTGTGCAGAAAGTTACAATAACTACTTGAGAAATTCAGTCTGTATATAGATAAAGTTATCGCTCACCGTCACGTAAAACCGACATACAACTACACTGAAATAAAATTTTGTAAAATAAAAAATCTTTGTATATAATCCGGACAGTAAATGAAAAATATAATGATATCAATCTGGTAACTAGAAACATTTTCTCTCGTTGAAGGAATGAGAAACTTTTTAACGTACAAATCAATTTTATTTTTTTCCAATGGATCTCATGAATGTCTTATATGAAAGAACAAATAATCGCATTTGAGAAGACAGACGATAACTTGGTTATTTCAAATTTTAATGATTTCATCAACAAAAAAGAAAAAAGAAACGTCTTAGGTATTTTGAATCATAGGTAAATCTATTAAAGTCAATAAAACATAGGTACCATTAGTAAAACTCTTCATTCTATAAACATGCAAACATATATATATATATATATATATATATATATATATACATGTTTAATTTTAAAGTATATAGATCCTGTATCTATATGAATAGATTCTATACCTATGTTCAATCTTCTTGAATAAATTTGCAAATACTCTTCCACAGAAATTTAGATTCAATTATAAAAATATAATGACACTTTAAAATGCTTTACTTAAAACACCTTTGATTTTGTCCACCTTACTTTGCTGATTTTCTCCATCTTATTTTACTGAAATCGGGAAGCCGAGTTCGAATTCCAGTTGAATTCCTTGCATTCACTTACGCACAAATAACCTTAGAAAATGCATTAATCTGTCTCTTCCCTCCAGTTATGGGTTAAATAATAGGACAGATTGAGTTTTGTAGCCTTGGCTAGCAACTAGTCTACCGCAGAAAGCAATAGCAACCTACTGCAGGATAATCTTCTGCTCAGTCAGTCATGTCTCTTTCGAGACATGATCTCCCAAAGCGTGTATCACGTATTGCACTTAACTGATTGACTGAATATAATAGTTGGAAACATGATTAAGGTTTCTACTGGTCATAAAGTGGGGGATCGGTTTTATATTGTTATGAAGTAATGAATGGATCCCCCACTAATTAATGCTTAATAATATAATAAATCTCTTCCCCCTCTGGCTATGAGACAAATAATAGGACATATTGGTTTCTATAGCTTTGGTTGAGAACCAGTCTACCGCAGAAAACAATGGCAACTTACTGCGGGATAATCTTCTGCCCAGTCAGTCATGTCTCTTTCGAGACATGATTGCCTAAAGCGTGTATCACGTATGGCACTTAACTGACTGGCTTTACTTAGCCTTGATTTTGGATATTTTGTGCCTCTGAAGCAGTCAAGTTTGCGGTAGATTATTAGCAATTTAGCAAAAAACATTGTTAAATATAACAAACGTAGAATGTCTATAATGGCTTGCTATTTACATCCGAGTATCTCTGCCTGCTGGAGAGGCTCACTAATCCGAGTTACAGTTGTCTGCTCAGGCACATTTGTGTTTTTTCAGCAACCGCTGTGTTCACCTGTGTGACTATGCTGAGCTATTCCTAGCTAGTTTCTGAGAGAGAGAGAGAGAGAGAGAGAGAGAGAGAGAGAGAGAGGAAGAGAGAGAGAAAGAGAGAGAGAGATTGAATCATCTCGCGTGAACAAGGCTAGTACACAACAAACATTCGTTCACGATGACTTATGACTTTGTGTTATCACAATCATTAATGGCGCCCAAACAGTTCCGTCTTCCCTGGTTCACTCCCAAGGCTTCGGTGAACCATGTTTTCAAGCTCTTTCCAAATGTGCCACACGCTAGGATCGGATCAACAGACTGATAACATGAAGAAGTAATCTATCTGACAAATCGACTATGGTGGAATTCGAACCCGGGTCTCATGTTCAGAAATCGAACGTTCTAATCACACGGTTACGTTCCCATTAGTCTATTCACTTCAAAGAACTAGATTTAAAATGGATACCGTATAAATTGCTGCATAATTACACTCCCAACTCCCCAACACACACACACACACACACACACACACACACACACACACACACACACACGCGCACATACGCACACACACACACGCGCATACACACACACACGCACACACACACACACGCACGCACACACACACACACACACACACGTCATATTTCGCACACAAAGTGAATTTTTCCTGTGAAGTATATTGTTCTTGTAGAAGCTGTTGAAATGATGGAATTTTACCGTTTTCTTTTGATTTTTGATATGTTTGTTGTATATGTTGGTTTGGGAAAGTATTGGTTGTATTAGGAAAGGTGAGATTGAGAAAACAGGTCGGAGATTAATATATTAAACAGACGGGGAAACATGCTCAAGAACCATTTATGGTAGAGAGTTACTTTTAAAAAAGTTTCTGATGAATGAGGTGTGTGATATGAACGAATGATGAATTTTATGAAGACAAGATAACGATTGGTTCTTGAACTGAAGAGGTTAAGATTGTAATGTTAGAGCAGTGGTTCCAAAACTTTTTTCTCTAGGATGCATTTCCGAAATTAAAATTTGCTCGTAAAGTTTAAAAATTATCATTGATAACACTCTCCTCCAATTTGCAGACCCTAGTTACTATATTATTAATATTTAATACAATGAAAAACGTATTAGAATTATAAAATCTTTCAATAATTATTTATAGCATAAGAATTATAAGTGTTTCTAAATCTTTGAGTGTCTTTTAATCAGTCCGCCTCACCTGCTATCCTCTTCCGCCTCACCTGCTATTCTCTTCCGCTGCACCTATGAGCCCCGCCGCGCTGTTTGGAACTGGCTATGTTTGAAGAAGCGTACAGAAGTGATTTTTTCTACAAAGTAGCAGTTCTTAGGAAATGGATTCTGAGTGCAAATCTTTCTTTATATTTCTAATCCGGAGGAAATGACGGTGATTTGACTCGATGTATGCAGCAGATCACGTCAGAAAGGTAAACGGCTAAAATTGTGTAACTAAATAATTGAGCTCATCCTCACATCTAAATATGGATAAAGCAGCGTCTGTGGAAAACAAGCTTCAAAGTAAACGATTTTCGACTCTTTTTAAGATGCTAAAGTTCAGATTTGGCACCATATATGGTCTAATTTAAAAACGTATTTTCCAGATACTTTAGTAATCGATCATTTAGTCCTGAGGTCAGAACTGAACTTAACTGACGCTCAAAGTATGGGGTTTTCAAAGCCAGTGCAACCACGAAGAAGCTAATAAAATTATCATTCTTTGCTGTTGGAGACTTCATTATCTCTTGGTTAGCAGGTTGTTCTGTTATTGTTATTAAGAAGTGAATTGTACCCTTGTGCCAAAATTAACCAACTTAGTAAGTAATGAATATTAAACATTTCAAATGCCCCTGTGTATGGGTCAATTATAGCATTTCTAGTGCTGAGAATGTGTGTTGTAGTGTAACAGATATCGGCTCAAAATAAGAAATAGGAGAGCAGAGTTTGAATTCCAGTCGAGTTCGTTACATTTACTTACGAGTTAATACTATTAGAAAAAGTATGAATCACCCAATTGTAATTCACATACTGTAATTAACTGACTGATTGACCTTTGAGGAAAGAGTATAATAAATAGAAAATAATTTGCTTAGGTTAGTTTCTCACAATACCGGAATTTACTACAAAATCAAAACATTAACGGAAGAACCCAAGTCATGTTGTTAAATAACCTCGTAGAATCGAGAATCAAGCCTGGAGACATACATGGCAAAAAACTCGTTCAGAAATATCTAAACTATATGCAACTAATTTTTCAAGACGGTGATTAAAAATGGTTTCGTGTGAATGAATCCTGTAGGTTTTAGCAAGGTGGACTAGTGTTACAGAAATACAAAACACTTTACCGAATGATAAAAATCGGATAAAGCGTCATATTTAATACGATGAGCAAGTAATAAAGATTTTGACTTTCCACATTACTCAGAACAAAAGGTTAGGAAGAAAACCCTTAACGGGCCTGAGAAACTGTTTTCCTGAGTTTGAGTTTGAGTTTTGTTTAACGGTATATCAACACCTCTGTGGGTTATTTAAAGCTAAAAAGTTGTGGTTTTAAGTTTTTTTTTATGTTCAGTTATAGTGAAAATATTGATTTAGTCAGATTTTGATGAACATTTTTTTAATTTTTTAATTTAAAAAAAAACTGAAGACGTCTTCAAAAATGTATTGCTGGTAATTTTTTTCATTCAAAAATGTGTTATGACAATAATTTTTTTCTCTTAAAAAATGTATTGTTGGTAAAATTATTCCTTCAAAAATGTATATTTTTCTATAAAACTTTATTTTTATATATATATATTTCTGTAAAAGTTTATTTTTATACTTTCATAGTGTTTTGACCCTAGTTTATGGGTTAACTATTTGCTCATAGCTCGGACCCTAACAGTTGCTATCACTTCGTATTAGGATGGACCTGGGAACAACAGCAATTAAGAGGTCGTTCCATGCTCCTCACAACCTCCCAATCAGAGGTCTTACTGCCAGATGCATTTTACCGTCATACTCAGGACCAACGGTTTTCCTGAAAAATTATTTTCAGAAAATGATTTTTAAAATTTCAACGGAAAGTAACAATGGCTGTTTGGTTAAAAACACAGAATGTTTCCTTAAAATGAAACGGTCAATATTACTATTTAATTATCTCATTTCGGTCTTAATTAATGGAAGGACTTTAAGTGTTGTTTTTCGACGCAGCCTGGGGTGACCAAAATTACAAGAACTGGTATTGTGCCAGAATAATATAGCAGAAATATATTTCAGACAATTTGCTGTAAATTTATGTAAATAAATTTGCATGAATGTAAAATTTTAGGAAAAATGTAAATATGTTTAAGTTGATTTGTTAGTTAGAAAGAAGAGGACACTAGTTAAAAATAGTTCTTTAAAACAGGTAAGAAACAGAAATACGAAGTCATTAGTGTCAACTTGAAATGTGAAGAACTCTCCTGGGGGAAATATGGATTTTTTAAACAAATATATTACGCGTAAATGAAGACGATCGGATGGTTATGATGATAATTCTTCTTCTTCTTTTTCTTCTTCTTGTTCTTCTTCTTCTTCTTTTACTTCTTCTTCTTTTTCTTTTTCTTTCTTTTCTTTTACTTCTTCTTCTTTTACTTTTTCTTCTTCTTCTTCTTTTACTTCTTCTTCTTTTTTCTTCTTCTTCTTTTTCCTCTTCTTTTACTTTTTCTTCTTCTTCTTCTTTTACTTCTTATTCTTTTTTTCTTCTTCTTTTTCTTTTTCTTTTACTTCTTCTTCTTTTTCCTCTTCTTTTACTTCTTCTTCTTTTTCCTCTTCTTTTACTTCTTCTTCTTCTTCTTCTTTTACTTCTTCTTGTTCTTCTTCGTTTACTTCTTCTTCTTTTTCCTCTTCTTTTACTTCTTCTTCTTTTACTTCTTCTTCTTTTTCCTCTTCTTTTACTTCTCCTTCTTTTTCCTCTTCTTTTACTTCTTCTTCTTGTTCTTCTTCGTTTACTTCTTATTCTTTTTCTCCTTCTTCTTTTTCTTTTTCTTTTACTTCTTCTTCTTTTTCCTCTTCTTTTACTTCTTCTTCTTTTTCCTCTTCTTTTACTTCTTCTTCTTCTTCTTCTTTTACTTCTTCTTGTTCTTCTTCGTTTACTTCTTCTTCTTTTTCCTCTTCTTTTACTTCTTCTTCTTTTACTTCTTCTTCTTTTTCCTCTTCTTTTACTTCTCCTTCTTTTTCCTCTTCTTTTACTTCTTCTTCTTGTTCTTCTTCGTTTACTTCTTATTCTTTTTCTCCTTCTTCTTTTTCTTTTTCTTTTACTTCTTCTTCTTTTTCTTCTTCTTTTACTTCTTCTTCTTGTTCTTTTTCTTCTTCTTGTTCTTTTTCTTCTTCTTCTTCTTCTTTTTCTTCTTCTTTTTCTTCTTCTTCTTCTTTTTCTTCTTCTTCTCTTACTTCTTCTTGTTCTTGTTCTTGTTCTTCTTTTTCTACAGTGAATGGTACCTTTAGAACACAATAAACCATATTTAGTTTCGTTGAACAATCGGAGAAATGCTAGAAATCTCCTGGCCATTTGACATGATAACTGAATGAAAAGCAAAATAAAATCGACTACAACAATGATTTAAATCATGAAGTTTTGGAAGGACCAACAAAGAAAGTAGTTATCATTGAGGCGCATTTTTTTGCAAATGTTTTATGCACACTTTGACGACGACGAAGATTAAGCGGCAATCCAAATTTTGATCTACTTCTCACTGATAAATGACGAAACATAAACTAGACACAAATTGACTTCAGTTTTCACTGTTAAAATGACAAACCTTTTTCTAGGTTAATAAAATGACGGACATCAACCAATCAGAGGTCTTGCTGCCGGATGCAGTTTACCGTCATACTCAGGACCAACGGTTTTCCTGAAAACTTATTTTCAGAAAATGAATTTTTAAAATTTCAACGGAAAGTAGCAATGGCTGTTTGTTCAAAAACACGGAACGTTTCCTTATAATGAAACGGTTTATATTACCATTTAATTATCTTATTTCGGAAATGAATTTATAGAAATAAAAATATACAACATTTTTTATTCACTTCTCGGTGACGTTGGCTGTGGAGTAGAAGGTGGACGGAGGGTCTGCATAGACGCCCTGAGGCAACTCTGACTGCTCCCTTATATCCGGTCGTTTACGTCATCTTTCTTTTTCAGGCGTATTTTTTTAGAATAAATAATAGGTTTATAGTATCTGACCTTGGCTATGCGGTTTATTAAGACACAAACACCTTCCTTTAATGCAATAATATTTATTTCACTATAAATACATTTCTGTTTCCATATCTCCCAACCTGGAAAACAGCTGTTTCAACAGAATTTTGTCCTTTATCCGACTTCCGCATTCTTTGGCGTTTCATAACAATCTTTATTTTATTTTTGTTAGTCAGCTTGCATTTTGCAGCTTAATAACACCTACTTAGGTAAATACACTTCTGCGCACCAGGCCAGAGAATATATCACACAAAAACCATGGCAAGCGTCATTCAGATATTTAAATTACATACAAAAATAAAGGAATTATATAAATACCACCTGTTCGATAAAGTAAAGATGTTTCAGAAAGTATAGAATACAGCCCATCTGAGAGAAGAAAAAGAACAAAAATATACAGAACAATTTCTAGTAAATCTAGAAAAAATTAAAAAGCATGTTCATGGTTGCTTCCCCTAGTCTACGTAGATTTCTCTTCATGGGGTGGCCACAGTTTTATAATTTAACTATCGCTGATTGCATGGAACCTAATCTCTTTGATTCTTCTGATAAAAAAAGAATCGATGTCTCTTGAAGTCTTTGGTTGAGTCTTGCGGACAGTTAGTACTACGCAAAGAAGAGGTAAAGCAACCCCCACAAAAACGCAACAAAAAACCCCAAAACAACAACAACAACAACAACAACAACAACAACAACAATAATAATAATAATAATAATAATAAGAAGAAGAAGAAGAAGAAGAAGAAGAAGATATGAGCAATGCAGGTCGATGGCAAGCAAAGTTTCTTCAACTCTTTGTCACAAGAAATGGCTGCCGTTTTGGGCTAACTCGTTTCCAAGAACCATCATTTCCTCACAAACCAATTTTTGAAAGCATCAAATAAAATATAAATGAGAAATGTTAAATTATTAAGAGCAATGATTTGAGAGTCGCTTCTCGTGAGTCTGCCTTCATCAATACCAATTTTGTTTGCAGACGATGTTTTTGCGAACAAATTAGCCATTTGTTTTGTCAATATCTGTTATGAGTAGCGTGCAGTTTTGCTGACAGCATTGTGTGCACTAATCTACCCCTACTCACCCATGAAATATTTACATCGGTGCCATTCAGTGAACTCTTCAGCCAATAGATTCTCAAAAAGGAACTTCAACAAAAACAACAATTGGAACGAAGTTTGAGTTATAATTACAAATAATGATTACCTTACATTTTTTTGATGACTCATGAGACTGTTCATATTCAAGAAATACCTTCGTTCATGTTCTAGAAAGTTTTGTCTTTATCAAGTATTTGTGTTCTGTTTGAACTTCGACGTAGAGCTAATTACATATTAATTACCATGAAACAAAATGTTTAATGTCTTGAATTTTTCAACAATATTGAATGGAAATGATTATTTATTTCATTAATAGTCATTATTTCTGTTTTGTTTCATTCTTATCATCACATCATATTCTTTATGAGTTTTCTTTCACAGGAATTCTTTTCTTAAATTCACATACTAATATATCTAGTTACCTCCACTTCATTTTCGATACCTAAATTTTAAATTGAATTTCTAAAAATAAAAAAAAAGTTTTCTCGAAACCTTGATTTTAACTTAAATGAAAAAAAAAATTTACTATTTATACTAAGCAACATACTCTGGTGTATTTTAAACAGCAATTATATTAACTATAATCTAAAGGGAAGAAATCCTTGAAACATGTGACATTTTCCTCCTATGTAACCCCCTGCGCAACAGTGGCAGTAAAACTACCTTGCTTGGGGTAAAATTATTAAAAAAATATGTTTATTAAGGATGAAGATGAGCGTAAGGAAAGGCAATTAATGAGGATATATATGAAAAATAATGGTTAACCGTAGACTTGAAGAGGTCATGATTGTAGCGCTTGGGAAAATATCCTGCCGAGTGTCAGTTCCACAAAGCAACAATTCTTGGGAAGAATCTGTCGAGTGAAACTTACTCCTTATTAATAGTATACGAAAGGAATTTAAGATGATTCATCTTTGTGTAGGGGAAAGAGCGACCCCAGTTGCTAAGGTGAGTGGCTGGTGGAACCAAGGAATATCAGTCTGTTAGCAGAGTAGAGAGTAGAGAAAACTCATGATATCTTGTCTGTTAAAAAGTGGAACATAATTCATGACGGAAGAATAATAGACAGAAGATAAAAAATAATAAAAAAAAAGGTAATAATCGATAAAAAAATCCAATTTTGAAAAATGTATATATTGCTTAGAATAGATTCTAATCAATGATGTAGATAGATCGATAGAAGTTGAAAGACTGATATGCGTCATACAACAGCAATTCACGCTTGGACGATCATGTCTCGAAAGAAACATGGATAACTGGGTAGAAGATTTTTCCCGCAGTAGACTGGTTGCCAACTAAGGTTACAAAACCCAATCCGTTCTGCTATTTAACCTATAGCTGGAGAGAGAAGGGACAAATTAATACCTTTCTCAATGACATTTGCGCCTAAGTGAATGCAACGAATTCAATTGGAATTCGAACACGGCTCTCTGATTTCTCGTATATATATATTTTTTACATATATATAAACACAGAAATTTAACAATCTGATATGCGTATATATGTCAATCTACTTCTAAATTTAAAAAGTAATATCATTTTCTCATGAGAAAGTTGTCCTGAACTTTTCGAGAGTCTCAAAACTTGGTAGCTTTATTAAATACTAGCAGTATGGCCCGGCGTTGCTCGGGTGTAATGAAAGCTTTAAAACTAAAGAATATTTGTGTGAAGTTTGGTGAGAATTAGATAAAAATTGTGGATTTGTATAAAGGACATACAGACAGCTAAACAGACACACACACAAACATCTTGCCTTATATATATATATTATCGATTTTCTGCACTATTGTAAGAACTGCAACCTTGAAACTTCTGAATATCGTTTCTTATGTCTTTGTCTATGAGTGTATCAAATTTGATTAAAATCGGACCACTCCTTCTATAACCCGATTTTTTCGATTATCGATTTTTGATATTTATTGGGGGTACCTCGATACAAAACCTAGCTAAGAGCACTCGCAGACGCTTATAGTACAACTGTGTAAATTTTCAAGAAAATCGGTTCAGCCGTTTCGGAGTCTATAGATAACGGACACACACACACACACACACACACACACACACACACACACACACACAGAGTTCTATTTATGAATAAGTTTTGATTTTTATCTTCTTGTGAACGCATACAAATAGTACATTAATGTATTATCGAAGTAATCAGTCTGCTTAAAATATAGACGATTAAGTCCACATTGTCAACTTCTGTAGCCACTCATCCTACTAAAATCTTGCTATACCCAACTTTATTCATGGAAAATTTTCTCTTTCAGATTGATGAATCTGCGTAGAAAGTTTTCACGATTCAATGCCAACAAAATCTAATCTTTCTGCAGATACAGCTATTCTTGTGGCAATTTCTTCCGGTGCCAATGCCCGAGGGACCTGAGGAAGCTATTCGGCTGAAAATTCCTCATTACTGACTTTTCACTAATGAGGCACTTGGTAACTTCCCCACCCTAATACTTATAATATTCAACTTCATGGAAACATGGAAAAATATTTTTCTAGGCGATTTCAGAAATGGTTTGTGTCTCTTATTAAAAGTTTTATTTCCTTTGGATGATAAAATTTCACTTGCATATATTAGTTGTGTGAGTATACTGCCATAGTTTAATTTAACATACCATTCCTTAGACATAAGTGATAGTAGTCAAACCAATTCTTATCTGTCTGTTTGCCGCTTAATGTTTAGGTATTTGATTGTCTGAAAAAAATTCATTTGTCAAACAAGTGATAAGAAACCGAATTTCAAGGCATCGTTATATAAATTTGGAGATATTTGGTAGCAAATCACCTGTATGCCGGATAGGTAAAAAAATTGAACGTTGTGGTAATGGATATACGTTGTGATGCAATGGATGTCGACTCGGAACGACAAGTCGGGTAGCCAAGTTCGAATTCCAGTTGAATTCTTTGTATTCACTTATGCACAAATACCCTTGGGGAAGGTATTAATCCGTCTCTTCCCTCCAGTTATGGGTTAAATAACTGAACAGATTAGGTTCCATAGCATTGGCTGGCAACCAGTCTACCGCAAAAAGTAATGGCAACTTACTGAGGGATAATCTTCTGCCCAGACATGATCGCCCAAGCATGTATCACGTATGGCACTTAACTGACTGAATGAATTGAATAAGCACCTACAAATGGTACACAGAAATAGAAAAAAGGTCATAAAGAACAGTACCTTTTGTTATCGAATTTATTTAACCTTTACAAGGAGGTCGCACTTAGGGAATGACAAATTTTAACAAAATTTATGACAGATGAGCATAATTTTAACAAAATAACATAGGCAAATGAGAAATTGAAGAAAATCCGAGACAAGTAGTAAATGACAGCGGGAATAAAAGAAATAAACCTCAATTAAAAAACAAAAATAAAAGGCAGCAAGTAAAGTTTCAGTAAAGAGCTGGGAAAAGTCTTGCTCTATTTAGAAAATTGAATTGCGTAACGAATACTTCTCTCCGTTGTAAGCTTTGAAATTCGGTGATAGTACATTCTGCTTTTATAATTAGTTATTTTTTTATATATATATAAAGACTTTCATTCGTAACTCATCTAGACATCTTCGAACTTATTCATTTATTTTTATATTTATTTTTTTTTTTGCACTGTATTTATTTTTTTTAACACAAGTGTACACGAGTGTCCGGTCTGGCTTGAGGTGGTAGAGAGACGGCTACCGGGTTTTCAACAATTTTTTTCTGAGATCAAAGAACACAGCGTGGGCAGAAAGTTCACCGTTGTAATAGACGTCTTGAGGACCAGTTACTGTGACGAGTCCATCGTCACGATTAGCTACCTGAGAGCGTCGTCATAACTGGTGACGTTTTGATAGCAACAACCCACTCAGGTTCCGGTCATCACAGCAGATTTCGGACCAGGGGCAGCGAGCAAACCGGGGCAAGTTGTCACAGAGCGGCCCTATATACGCGCTACGAATTGGAGATACAAAAGTCAAGCATGTACAGAACTTTAACAAACTTGGAAGAGTTTTTTAAAATAGAGAGAAAATGTTACATTAAAATTTGAACGCACATTGAAATAGCAAACGTTGCCTTTCAAAAGCTAAACAAAATATTGAGAAAAAGAAAATATTAATGTGCTGAACTGATATGTAATATCTCTTCTCCTATATTAATATAATATAATAAACGTGGAAGAAAATGAAAAAGAGACAACACTAATTTTATTCTACAAAAGGATACTGAGATTAGCATCAGGGAAATATGTGAGCAACAAGGAAGTTTTAAAGTAAATACATACTTAAACGTAGACTCAGAAAGAGAGAATAAAAATTTTTTTGGAACACATAATAACAAAAGCAGATGTACGTTGTGGTGCAGTGGATATCGGCTCGGAATGAGAAATCAGGGAACCGAGTTCGAATTCCAGCCAAATTCATTGCATTCACTTACGCGCAAATACCCTTGGGAAAGGTATTAATCCGTCTATTCCTTCCAGTTATGGGTTAAATAACAGGACAGATTGGGTTCTATAGCCTTGTCTGGCAAACAGTCTACCGCAGAAAGCAATGGCAACCTACTGCGGGATAATCTTCTGCCCAGTCAGTCATGTCTCTTTCGAGACATGATTGCCCAAGCGTGTTTCACGTATGGCACTTTACTGACTGACTGAATATAATAGCTGGAAACATGAGTAAGGCTTCTGCTGTGTATAAAATGGAGGATCAGTTTTCTATTGTTATGAAGTAATAAACTGATCCCCCACTAATTACTATTAAATAATATAATCCATCTCTCCCACCTCTAGCTATGAGTAAAATAACAGGACAGATTGGGTTCTATAGCCTTGGTCGGCAACCAGTCTACCGCAGAAAGCGATGGCAACCTACTGCGGGATAATCTTCTGCCCAGTCAGTCATGTCTCTTTCGAGACATGATCGCCCAAGCGTTTTTCACGTATGGCACTTTACTGACTGACTGAATATAATAGCTGGAATCATGATTAAGGCTTTCATTGGTCATAAAATGGGGGATTTGTTTTCTATTGTTATGAAGTATTAAACCGATCCTTATTAATACTTATAAGCCAAGCCAAGGCTATAGAACCCAATCTGTCCTGTTATTTAACCCATAACTGGAAGGAAGAGACGGACTAATACCTTAATAATGTCAGACGTAGAATTGTTTGAAACATTTTATACCAAGCAAGTCGATAAGGTGATTAAAACACAAACGTTTACTGGGAGTAATGGAAACTAAGGAAAGGAAATTGAACAGAAGAGGACAACAAAAGGACAATTTTAAGGCAGCAAAAGATGGCGATTGATGCATCCTTTAAAGTTTTGAAGGTTTTCGTTGCCAAAAAATCAAGAAGGAAACTTAGGGTAATTGAAGAGAAGAGGGCAATAAAAAAGATTTGACGTCGACAGAATATGACGAACGGTGCTGTATTTAAATTGTTGAAAATTGTAGTTGCCAAGGAAACTGAGAATAAGTTATTAACGAGGACAATAAAAGAACAGGTTTGACCCCGACAGAAAATGTCCGTAGATGCTGCCTTTAAATATTTGAAGATCGTAGCGTACAAGAAAGCAAAAAAAGCTGGAAGAGAGTGAAATTCGTGAAAAAGTGCGAGGATAGAAGCTCTTAGAAGAGAACTTACGATTTTATTTACCAATCTTCATCTTCTATCTGCCTTGTCCTTTCAGGACGTAGGCGATCATGGCTTTCCACGTCTTCCTATCCCTGGTGGCTCTTAGCACGCTTTCTCCTACTACGCCACCCAAACACCGCTCTGCCATCCACTAGCTCAAGATCATAAATCTAGAACATAAATGTATAGAAACTAGCATGGCCACAAAATGAGGGATCAGTTTATATATTAATTATAATATAGAATTGATCTCCCATTTTATATCCACATTATAATTTCTTATAAACAGTTGGCATATATCTTCTTCTATGTACCTTGTCCTTTCAGGACGTAGGCGATCATGGCTTTTCACATCTCCCTATCCCGGGTGGCTCTTAGCACGCTTTCTCCTGTCACACATTGCAACCCTCTATCAAATATGTTATCCGCTGCTTTCTCTTGACTCTTTTTCCCCTCTACCTGGCCTGTTAGTATCAGGTTCTCCAAGCCCCCTTCCTCATTGCATGTCCCAGGAACCTTAGCTGTCTCTTCCTGATGCTCAGTATTAATTTCCTTTTTGTTTCCATCATTTCCAAAACCTCATCATTGCTCACGTGCTCGATCTATGATATCCGCAGCATCCTTCTGTAGAACCACATTTCAGTTTTTCCTTCATCTTCGATGATATTGTCCAGCATTCACTGTTATATTGAAGAACTGACATCATATAGCAATCCGGTACTCTCCTCTTTGTTTCTAGGGAAAGTGTCCTGTTTCTTAATACTTTACTCAACTTCTGAAATGCTTCTTTCGCCATGCCAATTTGCCTTCGGATCTCAGTGTCGCACTTTCCGTCTTTTGTTAGAACACTTCCTAGGTATTTAAATTTTTGTACTTGCGTGATTTTAATTGGCATTTTGGGATACTTTTTTTTTTACTGATGACCATGCATTGGCTTTTCTTGTAGTTTATTTCTATTCTTTTTTTTCTGTTTTCTTTTGCTACTTTCTGTAGGAGGTCTTGTAGTTTCCTTTCCGTGTCTGTTATCAGCAGTGTATCACCTGCATATATTGTTCAGATTGTGGCCTAACTTCTAGGGCTCTCAGAATTGTTTTGCTGTACAAGTTGAATAAATCCGTTGAAAAGGCACCTTTCTATCTTTGTATATCTGTTGAATTCGTTATCTGTCCGCATGCAGGCGGTTTTCTGCCAGTAGAATTTAAAAAAGAAAAATAATGCGACCTTTGCGGCCAATTTAGAATTATGCTTAAATTCATGAAGTCGACGTAGCAAAAAGTGAAATTCTATGAAAAAAAATTAACATGAAAATATTTATAGAGAAAAATTACGTTACTGCTGAATCTGAGATGCTATTTTGGGGTTGCAGAATATTGCAGATTGTCGTAAGATTTTGCCAATAATCTCTAAATACAAAGCAGACTCACCAGCCCATACGTGGCAACAATATTAAATGCAAGGACGAATAGTGAATTTATAACGGTTTAATAAAAAGATGGGTGAAAAGATTTTATAACACGACACAGGGAACAAACTTTTCTAGTAGAAGAATGATTCAAATTCACATCCGTGGAAAATGTTAAAGCAATAAGCCTCAAGTATCATGGTCGGAAACCCCACGTTAAATACTGATATTGTGTGGCATAGTGCCTCAATGTGTAGGACTTAGGTAAATACCCGAAATTCCGTGAGAACTTGCATTTATCAAGTTCACTGACTTCAGGAAGAGTGCATCTCGGTCAGGGCATCGTCTATGGGCGAAGACACGGCCTAAGAAAATAGATAAGCTGTTCTACTTCCGGCTTTGGGTTAAATAGTAGAACGGCTTAGGTTCTGTAACCCTAGTTGGCAACCAGTCTACGACAGAAAGTAATGGCAACCTACTGCTGGAAAATCTGCCCAGTCAGCCATGTTTTTTTCCAGACATGATTGCCCAAGCGTGTATAACCTATGACATCTAACTGACTACCATATATATACATATCAGTTTTTTAATTTCTATCGATCTATCTACGTCATTGATTAGAATCTATTCTAACCAATATATACATTTTTTTAATAATGGATTTTTTTTATTATTGATTATCACCTTTTTTATG
Source organism: Ascarosepion bandense (assembly GCA_037127315.1). Lineage (NCBI taxonomy): Eukaryota > Metazoa > Mollusca > Cephalopoda > Sepiida > Sepiidae > Ascarosepion > Ascarosepion bandense. The sequence continues at coordinate 615,324 of JBBBDQ010001504.1, forward strand.
GGTGATGAGGAATCTTTGGCCGAGTGTACGCACTCGGTATCCCTTCGTAAAATAAGTGAGCATACCTCAGCTGGTAGACTTTGGGTAAATATCCAGTTTTGAGAGATCAATCGCAATTGTCAAGCTCTTTGTCTTCGGGCAGAGTACGACTCGGTCCTGGCTCAGTCTGCGGACGTAGACTCGGTTTCAAAAAATAAACAATGCAATGTGCCCGAATTTCGACCCATGACCGGATTGTACTCTCGGGTTTCACAAATTATACTCGAACGTATGTCACATTACGTCTCAGTGAGCAGATTGAGCAAATATCCAAAGCTCTCAGAGAAATTGCAATTTTCACGCTCACTGTCTTTGGGGAAAGTACGTCTATTATTAATTGTCGTACAAATGGCAACAAAGATGAGGACATAGTCCGAATAATGTAAATACTGTAAATACTACCTCATCTCAGAAATATAGACAAATAGAATGATCTATTATTAAATGTAGTAGAAATGGCAACAAAGATGAGGACAATAGTCCGAATAATGTAAATACTGTAAATACTACCTCATCTCAGAAATATAGACAAATAGAATGATCTATTATTAAACGTCGTACAAATGGCAACAAAGGTGAGGACAATAGTCCGAATAATGTAAATACTGTAAATACTACCTCATCTCAGAAATATAGACAAATAGAATGATCTATTATTAAATGTAGTAGAAATGGCAACAAAGATGAGGACAATAGTCCGAATAATGTAAATACTGTAAATACTACCTCATCTCAGAAATATAGACAAATAGAATGATCTATTATTAAACGTCGTACAAATGGCAACAAAGGTGAGGACAATAGTCCGAATAATGTAAATACTGTAAATACTACCTCATCTCAGAAATATAGACAAATAGAATGATCTATTATTAAACGTCGTACAAATGGCAACAAAGGTGAGGACAATAGTCCGAATAATGTAAATACTGTAAATACTACCTCATCTCAGAATTATAGATGAAATAGACTTTAATAAAAATATATATATATTTTTGAAAGAAAAATAATACCGACAATATATTTTGGAAGAAAAATTTTTACCATTACAGTGTTTTGGAGAAAAATATATTCTCAGCAAAACATTTTTGAATTCAAGCCTAGAAGACATTTTTAGTTGTTTTAAAATAAAAAGAAAAAAACAAAACTTTTTCATTAAAATCTGACTAAATCAATCTTTTCACTATAACCGAACATTAAAATATACCTTAAAACCTCACCTTTTTGGCATTAAATAACCCACAGAGGTGTTGATATGCCATTAAAAAAAACTCAAACTCAAGCTCAAACTCTACCTTCTAGATACTGATATTTATAACATTATTTCTACCTGAACTTACCTATGAAGTAGAGATACCTAAATTAAGCAAGTATTAAAAAAATAAATTTCTGTGAAGTCCTTTTTTCTTTATAATCATATCGGCCCAAGCAAGGCATTTTACTGCCACTGTTTTGCAGGGTGTCACATAGATGGAAAGTTATGCGAAAGAATGACAGGTTATAGGGGGCGTCAGGAAGTGAGTAAGAGAAGGATGAGAATACTGATGAGAGTGATGGAGTAGAATTTGCGTTTACATTTTATTTGTTTCACAGTAAAATGGTGGGACCTAGTTGTTAATCTTGTTGCTCGACTAAATTCATATATAGGGGGCACCAGTGAGCTAAGTTCATCGGAGCAGAAGTCGTGAAAGTATTTGTAGAAGAGACACAGGGAAGCCACATTGAACCGGTGAGAAAGTGACTGTATCCGAGCTGCCAAGTGGGGATCGATCACATTACAGATTCTCCGTTGGATTTTGTCAAGGACACTTAGGTGGATAGCAGGAGTACCCGACCAGATATGGCAGCAGTATTCAATGCACGGGCGGACGGTAGATTTATATATGTGCAGGATGGTTTCAGACGGGAAAAACTTCCTGGCCTTACACAGAGAACCGACCTTCTTAGCAGCGGATTTAGCTATGGATTCTGTATAGTCATTTCTCTTGAAGTCTGTTGTGAGAGTTAACACGAGGAGGCGCAGTGTTTTGCTTTCAGGGAGACTAGCCTGATGCATGCTAATAGGAGGGGGGTAGGAGCGATTGTCTGTGATGGTTAGATATATAGTGGCTTCGTTTTGGAAGCATTAAAATTCCAGAGCCACGGCAGCGAGGTTTGCTTTGTCAGCCTCGGCAGATTTTTGATCGATGTGAGAGTAAACCGTAGTGTCGTCAGCGTTTTAACAGATAAAGGAATATGTGACACCGAAAAAGGATGCTGTAAACCTCATTACAGAAGCGACATTATGCAAAATAGGTTTAGTTCCACAGAAGAATGCGGAAAATACCATGGACTGTAATCGAAACCAAAATGACGCTTATACTTAAAATGCGCGTTGTAGTGCAGTGGATATCGACTCAGAACGAGAAATCGGAGAGTCAAGTTCGAAGTCTTTGCATTCACTTACGCGCAAATACTCTTGGGAAAGATTTAAATTGTGGATTTTATGGATCGTTCCGAAAGTGGATCTGAGCTAGTCTAAATATTCTCTATCAGAATTCGTCGATTAATATCGGCGAGTGGGTGTGAGGTGCTGGGATCTTTCTCCGAACGTGGATCACCTAGTGTGAATGTGAGAAGCTTTTTGTCTTTTCTTTCTCTGGTGAGCTCTTTTATATTTTTTCTGCTACCAGGTTGTTCCATATGTTCGTATCATAAGTGCAGCTAGGTCTACCACCTGTTTACCTATAAGAGGAAGCCACTTATATACTGTGAGGTTCTAATTTTAAACTCGTGTCTATTACGTAACCTTCCAGATCAACTCTCTGATACACCGCTATCCTCTGTTGTAACACTGAGTGTAAAGTTTACTTTAGGGGAACCAAGTATAGACTGAATATGACACTAAATTTGATTCAGACCACTGATGTTTTCTGGTGTGATTCACATACTGTACATTGCTTTGTAAGTTGTAACAATGGAACACTTTTAGGGCGGGGGCGAACCTGACCCTCCAGAAATCGCCTTTGAAGCTTCAATCGATATTAGCTTCCTCACACTACCCACAGTCCATATTCAGTCATCAAACATATATAGATTACACGCTGTTTACATCTACCTGTCTTATCTTTAATATGTCCTTGGAGTATCAAATTCTCCGAGCTCATTGTCTTCATTGTGCGTGTCAGAAACGGCATCTGTCACATTCTGATTCCCTGATCAAGCGTCATTTTGTTTTGTATTTTTCTTAAAACTTTTTCGGTGTTTACATGATCTGTTCATGGTATGCTTACATTTATTGTGGAGAGCCACATCTGTTGCTCCTAATCTCCATGTCATCTGTAGAAAAGATTAGCTAGATATTCGATAACCGATACTAACTGTGCCCCTGCCGTCAAAATGACGATAAAATATTTAAGAGGCTTATGAGCTGTTTCCTCGCAGGTTATCTCCCCTGAGCGTGACACGGATACACACACACACACACACACACACACACACATACACATATATATATATATATATATATATATATATTAATAAATATATTAGTCAACCACATACAAGCCTGTTTCGCTGGATCACAGCTCATCAGTGTGGCTAGACATCCACTTGCTTCCAGCCGAGATCGAAACTAGACCGATTTGGTGTCAGTTGGAGTCCCTACTCTCAAAGACATCAATGAGAGAAGGAAATTTTAGAGTGTTATATATATGCGGTGTATACACACGCCAGTCACCGAGAGAACTCAATTCATTACTGGGGTGTAACGCGTAAGTCGCAGAGGTGGTTACTGTTGTTAAAATCTTTCTTTCCATATATATATATATATATATAAAAAACTCGCTTGCATATTTATTGAAAAAGAATAAGATAATTATGCACTGTTAAAGAGATTTTATAACTGGTAGTCAAGTTTAGTAACTGGTACTAAAGAGAATGAACTATGCCAGATTAGTAGGTGTTTTCTTACTCGTTATTATATATATATATATATATATATATATATATATATATATATATATATTGTGCATCGAGGTAGCAGATAATTTTCTAAACATATATTGTTAAATATAAGAGACAATGAATGCGTATTATGTTTAATTATGAGCCATTCTAAACATCGTATTTTGGCTTTAAATTCACTTGAAAATAAAGACAAAAATTGTCCAACATTTGGATATTTTTTATTATGCTTTCGGCTCACATGAGCCATCTTCTTAGGTATATATACGTATATATATAGTCATCCGCAGACAGATCTGTTTCGCTTATATATATATATATATATATATATATATATATATATATATATATATATATAACGGTTTTTATTGTAATAAAACGGATAATACAGGCTTACTTTAATCTTAACAGTACGAAATCCTGAAACTCTTCCTTTGAGAAAAACTAATAGAATAATTTCATTTTCAAGCCCAAATGAAACAAGGTACATCTGCGTATATTTTTTTCTTAGGCACTAAATCAGATATTTTTTTTACCAACCAAATAACTCATTTACTACAATTAATATTAATCTTTAAAATAATTAGATATCTCTTTGTTGCTTACATCTCCTTATATACGAAATGAAACTCAAATCAATTTTATTAACATTCAATTTTATAAGTAAAACGAATCTTTTTCTTCTAAAAATGTCCTAACTAAAATAATGTGACATGATACGAGTCGTGTAAAATGACATAAAATATTTATTCGGTACACACAGTTCACACAAACATTGACAGCTATACAAAACAAATTGTTAACATTAAATAGTTTTGGCAAGTCTAATGAAACCGAAGCCATGTGTCTGGTCGAATAGATTTAGAAAAATCAAATAAACATTTTAATCGTAATTAGAATGATAACTGATTCTTTTCACGGCTGGAATTTTCATCTTTATTCAGAATCACGTACCATTGAGAGATTTGAGTAAACATTAAGAGGCATAGCTTCCTAGAGTTTAATGCGCTGCCGTTACGTGGACATCGATGTAATTTAATAAAAATAATGCAACTTTAACATGAGTCGGTGTTATGCCTCGTCCTTTCTTTTATTTGTCCCTGCGGGTGTTTTCTTTTTAATATGATAAATATTGGTTGGAATCTCAACAAAGGGAAATTTTTGAATCTAGATTTTCGTAGCAGAAGACTATTTGTAACTGTGTTGTGATATTAGTGCGCTACATAATCATAACGTTAAAAATCTTTTATTTTTCTAGCAGGAATTTTTATGTTTTCTGAATTTCAATTTGTCTTTCTTTTACTAATTTTTGCGCCAGTCTATATTTCTGAGACGAGTCATTGTAACTATTAACATTGTTCCTTTTGTTGTCATCTTTATTAGCCCATTCACAATGTTTTGGCCGCTGTACAGTTCGACCTTCTTTCAAGGATATACGTTGGAATTTCGAACTGAAACTTTTATTTTGTCCACTGGAATATACTGTTCTTGTTCCACGTGCCATGCCTCTTCCGGATGTCTCAGTTTCTGTTAATTCTCTTTAGGAACTCAACTCAAGTTATGTTCACCTCTGCTGTGGCCAGGTATTGAACTCACAGCTCTTTTTGTCAAGATTATTTCAAACAACACTGGGCTATGTGTACTTACCGTAAACACAGGTCAATGTGCGAGAGTCGTTCAATAAATAAGGTGAATTTATCGGTATAAGGAATTCTACGAGGGTCATTCAATAAATAAGGTGAATTTATCGGTATAAGGACTTCTATGAGGTTCATTTAATAAATAAGGTGAATTTTTCTGTATAAGGATTTCTACGAGGGTCATTCAATAAATAAGGTGAATTTTTTGGTATAAGGACTTCTACGAGGGTCATTCAATAAATAAGGTGAATTTTTCGGTATAAGGACTCACATTATTTTTGAATGACCCTCGTAGATGTTCATATACAGAAGTATGTGTGTCTGTTTATCTGCCAGTTGTCTGTATTTTTTTCACCCTTTTATTTTAGTTTTTGCTTCGGGTTTGGCTCTAAGTAGGTATAATTGTAGTTCTTAGTCTCAGCCATGATGCCATTTACTCAGAGGACTTATTTAGCCTTCAAAATTCAGTTTACGACAAAAAAAACTTATTTGATATCGATAGAAGGAAATCAAAATTTGATTTACATCCATTCATTTTTCCTTCAGTCTACGGTTTCGCTTTAACTGGAAACAACTATTGCTTTTTAGTCTTTCGTGCCAACGTCCAAAGAGTCTGAGCTCCAAAACCATGGATTAGTTTTAAAGCTTTCATTACACCCGAGCAACACCGGGCTATACTGCTAGTCTTAGTTAAATCTGAAACAAGAGAGCCCATTTCTTTAGCTGTATCACCACCAACTGTGCGAGATAAGCCCTCCATCTACAAAAACCTTGCGAATTTATTGAACACATTTATACCAGGCTTACGGCCTATCACGTTGAATACACCGGTTCTCGCTCGATCACCGAAGTTAAGCAACGCTGAGTCTGGTCAGTACTTAGATGGGTGACCGCTTGGGAATACCAGGTGCTGTAAGCGTATAGTGACGGATGTGCGTTGTCGTGCAGTGGATATCGGATCGGAAAGAGAAATCAGTGAGCCGAGTTCGAATTCCAGTTGAATACCCTGCCTTCAGTTAAGCACTGGTACCCTTGGGAAAGGTATTAATCCGTCCCTTCCCTCCAGTTATGGGTTAAATAACAAGGGTAGGACTTGGGAACCCTGCCCTTAAAAAATAATCTTAATGAATCTTGATACTTGAAAAGAAAAATGTATTACTAGACACAAAACTTATATAAAAAACAACAATAAATTGTTGAAAAAAAGGTATTATCAGCAATAAAATAAAGTTTAGTTGGCAATAAATGACCCGCCGATATTGATTTGCCATAAAAACAAAACAACCAAACCAACAAATTATACCAATTATAAAATAATCTTAATAGCTTAAACACAGTCATTAAGACGAGACCTATGCATTATTTTGCAGAGCACCTACATTCTTCTTCTTTCAGGACGTAGGCGATCATGACTTTCTACGTGTCTCTATCCTTGGTGTCTCTTTCTCCTGTTATACCACACAACCCTCGTTCCGTCATCCATCTGCTCAGGCCCTTCAAATATGTTATCCGCTGCTTTTCTCTGTCTCTTTTTCCCTCTATCTGTCCTGTCAGTATCAGGTTCTCCAAGCCCTCCTTCCTCATCGTATGCCCCAGGAACTTTACCTGTCTCTTCCTGATGTTCAATATTAATTTCCTTTTTGTTTCAATCTTTTCCAAAACCTCATCATTCCTTACATGCGCAATTCAAATCATCCTTTCTGTAGAACCACATTTCAGTTGCCTCAAGTTTTTCCTTTAGCTTCGATAATATTGTCCAGCATTCACTGCCGTATTGAAGAACTGATATCACATAGCAATCTAGTACTCTCTTATTTGTTTCTGGGGAAATTGTCCTGTTTCTTAATACTTTACTCAAATTCTGGAATGCTTCCTTTGCTATGACGATTCGTTTTCGGATCTCTGTGACGCACTTTCCGTCTTTTGTAAGAACACTTCCTAGGTATTTAAAATTTTGTACCTGCTTGATTTTAGTATCCCCTTCTTGTATTTAGCATTTTGGGCTGCTCTTTTTGCTGATGACCATGCAACTAAAGATAACCAAATATGTCGAGGCTGCCGAGCATCTCCATCAATTCTTTGTGGCGTATTTTCTCAAACGCCTTGACAAAAATCACAGCTCATATCACAACACCGCGGCTATCAGAGAGAAAAGCTGAATGTGTCTCATTATTATCTACCTATCTAATAAATACTTAGATGTACTAAACGGTATTCTTTTATTCGTAATTAATGAGCCTGTCACCTAGCTTTAGGTCGGATAATTTGGTTTTTGGGTTCCATGACCTCTGATCGGTTTAATTTTCACCCGGACGTTAATTTATCCTTTCTTTTTTAGTAAGAAATTCTCTGAGATGGACTTAAAATACTACAACGAAAATCTGTTATAGCTGACGGATTGATGGACCTGGGTTTATAGCCTTTTGCAAGGTCATTTAAAGCCAGAGTATATTTTTAGATAGTAAGAATTTTTAAAGATAATAAGGATTTACTGATACAAGTTATACTAATTAATCCATAGCTGGGAGGAGGAGAAGTGGATTCATGCCTTTCCCAAAGTTCTTTGTGCTTAAATAAATATAACGAAACCGACTGGAATTGAAACTCGCTCACCGAATTCCAACTGCAAGCAGTTATATTATGGGAGCATTACCCACATATCAGAGTGAACCCATCCAGATTCTATTTAAGCCAAGAGACAGTACTTGGCGAGGGACTAAGTCGAGTAACGGGCACCTCAAGGTGGTGTAATGGTTAGCAAGCTTGTCTCGCTAACACTATTGCAATTAAGTAGTGAGTTCGATCCTCACTGGGTGCCCCATACTTTCGGCCTTGTGCCACATCTAAGCCGCGCTTAGTAAATTATACTAAGTCGAGTAACGGGCACCTCAAGGTGGTGTAATGGTTAGCAAGCTTGTCTCGCTAGCACTATTGCAATTAAGTAGTGAGTTCGATCCTCACTGGGTGCCCCATACTTTCGGCCTTGTGCCACATCTAAGCCGCGCTTAGTAAATTATACTAAGTCGAGTAACGGGCACCTCAAGGTGGTGTAATGGTTAGCAAGCTTGTCTCGCTAGCACTATTGCAATTAAGTAGTGAGTTCGAGCCTCACTGGGTGCCCCATACTTTCGGCCTTGTGCCACATCTAAGCCGCGCTTAGTAAATTATACTAAGTCGAGTAACTGACTTCGGCCTTCGGGCTGAGGCCCAAAATGATCAGTTTAAGACCAGTTTTGAACCTATTCACCGCGGTGGATAGGCAATGTTTTGACCAGTACATGGGCGTACGCGCTCAGGTTCCCCACGTTAAAAAGAACTTGTGTCACATCTCTCTCAAGTCGGGGAGAAGGGTAAATATTACTAAGTCGAGTAAATGTAGTAGTAGCAGTATTGCGATACTTCAAGACTCTGCTAAGCGCTTATATTTGATTGACTATCTGTATTTATTATAAGTTGTATTGTACTTTGTATTGTTGTCAATATATATATTTAACCCAATCCGTTGCGTTCGTGTTTTCTTTGAATGGTTTTAACCAAGGCCACATCAAGTTATCCATTACAACAACCGCACACACGAGCCTAGAATACCTGATATATTTAGCAATCACCGATGTATTTTAAGAAAAGTTTCTGTGTAGTTACGTTGTCATCATTTCCGAGTGAGTCATAAAATCCTCCATTTGCAGGATACAATGTGATCCAATTTTGAAATTTTAAAATAGCAATTCTATTCAGGAGCGATTCTTAGTGACTGAACTCGACATCAAGATAGCCAAAACCTTACGGTCGAGTTACCTCTGATCTAGCTAAATGGAGGAATAACTGGCTTGTAACATTGAATACTTCGAAAACCAAACTAGTATCTTTTCACCAAGATTACCATAAATTCTCGCCAGTCAAAGTGAATGGTTGTACTCACAATGAGGCTCCTTGCTTTGGGTCTCTTTAAAACCAGACCTCACGTGGAACATATATATACGATCAATATGTAAGGACGCTGGGAAAATAGCTGACCCCATATAACGCTTCAGAAATTAAATCGCTTCTCCTATGCATCAAATCGCCTCTCCTATGCATCATCTTTACAAGAACCAGATCTGACCCCAAATGGGGTGTTGCTGCCATAACTGAGCTCGAACTGCGTATTCATCTCTTTGCAACTCTGACATTATTCAAAAGCTTTCACACCACTGTGTAGGTGATGAATTATTTTCCAGTTTATTACTTCTTCCTTATAAACGGACTGTCGGATGCCTAACGCTACTCTATCTTTATTTTTTATGGAATTGTTCTGAGAAGCTACATTCCTAATTCCACCAGTTCAGACCTTTACATCTAAGACACACCATGTCATATATACGGGAGTGAAGCATACTCATTCCTTTCGTATTATGCGAACATTTAGCAAAAAAAGACATTCACCAACCTTTTTCGATGGCTTGCAAAATGATAGAAGATATATCTCATCTATTCTCAGATGCTAATTTAAAGACACGAAAAATATTCTAATAGTAAAATGTCTTTTCTAACAAGGATTTACCTTTAATGTTTGCCAATTTAAAATGTTTCCTTTGTAGGAAAGCAGCTTTCCAGTCAAATGGTTAAATTATTTAGAACGTGAATGCTATTGAAATTGTTATTTAATCATAGATAATTAAAACAGCGTCAGAAATATTGCTTAAATGCGAAAAAATTCGATTCCAAATGTGACTAATTTGAATTTTATTGCTTGTCAGATTAAGCACCTATCTTTGTCTGCAAAAGATTTCACATTACTTGAGCAATTTAAATGTAATTAGATTCTGGGGGGAAAAGGCTAATGTCGTCCTCTTTGGTTTTCTTTAGATGGCTGCCGTATTTAGTAATCTTCATTGAATTTCAGATAACAATACGAAAGCAAATAATTCTTATTTTACAGTCCATGCTTGGAGATGTCTGGCAGTCGTTGTTTCTTGTACGCTAGGGATTGAACACAGGACACCGGGTAACTGCATGTAATTACCAAATTCTTTCCTTGCAGCGTGTTTCTTTTTCTTTCATTCAGAACAACTCGGTCACCCGCTGAAGCGTTTAGGCATTCAACAAAATGATGGTTTGTGTCACTGAACAAAATTAAAGATCAATGATTCAATCAATACGTTCCACCCGGATTCTCGTCCTTGCCGTTTTGATCAATACGATTCGTTACAATTTTCCATTGTCAGAAAATACGACATCTGTGATTATTTTTGTTCAACAAGCTTTACAAAATATCTATCTATCTATCTATCTATCTATCTATCTATCTATCTATCTATCTATCACAATTTCTTCATACTTTTCTTTCTGTCTACCTACTGAAGTGGTGTTGCAAAAAATAAAGAAACATTTGCTATATATATATATATATATATATATATATATATATATTGATTAATGAATGTTTTATAAAATAATATAGACAAGTTTTGTTGATTTATTTTGTGTAAATTCTTTTCATATCGTCTGATAAGCTTAATAGCGTTATCGTTGAAAGAGGAAAGAAAATCACAATATTGATACATATTTTATTTAATCCTTTCTGAGCTTTCGGCTTACATCAGCCACTATCAAAGATGAAAATAGTGTTGGTTGTAACGAGCAGTTCGCGGACGTACGATAGTAGTAGTCGTCTATTTTGTTTGTGTGGAGGATATATATATATATATATATATATATATATATATATATATATATATTGATTTGTGGTTTAATTAATTATTTTTTGTCATAATAAAATTAACCAAGTACACATTTGTATTAAAGTGTTCAATATAATTATATTGTAGAACTTTTGAAAATTTTTAATTTGTAAACGAGTTATAACATTGACTAGCCACATGTGGAAATTGCAATTAAAATTTGGAAAGTAATCAGACATAACATGGAGTATAGTGAAAACAGCCAAATCTTACAACGGTGGCAAAATATGTAGACTGTGCCAGGAAGAAAAGTTAACGATTATGATATTCCCAAACCAAAAGTGAATTATTAAATGAAAGAACAGAAATTATGACTAAGTGTAATCATACAAAAAACACCTCTGAGGTTCATACAACCATGGAAGAAAACTTTATAATTTCTGGTAATTTTAAAAATTGCGCGTTCAAATATTTCACGCTACGTGAGCGTTCAAAAAATCACAGTTACGTGAGCGTTCTTAAAAAAAAAGGGAAACGGTAAAATCAGTTATTGCAAATCGCCTGAAGAGACCACGCGATAGAAACCTAGGCCCCGTAATAACTCGTTTACAAATGAAGAATATATACGCTCTCACATCCTGATGGAGCACTCTGGAAGAATGGTAGACTTTGAAAAACAGTAGCTACTCTGTCATGTACGCATCGCTCATTCAGTCATGAATTAGAGCACTCTGGCTATTGGGCGTGTATAATGATAGTATACGCGCTAAAAAGTCTTCCATCTTCTATCGAGCGCTCATAGCCTAGCATCGTTGACTGACGCCAATTCGGTCGGGTTTCAATCCTCGGTCTAACCGTACTGATGATCTGTGATACAGCGAAACAGATCTGTCTGCGGATGAATATATATATATAAAAGCATATTAGTAACACTCTTATTGGTATGACCGAAAATTAACGTTTTTTAAATTTTGTCATTTAATGACTTCCACCAGGCATTCTGATATATAGATTTTGATAATGGCTAATGTAAGCCGAAAACTAAAAAGAGATTAAATGGAAAAATAATGTATCCGTATTGTGATTTTCTTTTTATTTTCGAATATTAAGCTCATTAGACTATATAAAAAATAAAAAAGAAAGTTGTCTCGGACTACTATATATATATATATATATATATATATATATATATATATAAAATATATTTGGGCAGACTTTTTTAGAACGCTACATTAAAAACAAGGTAACGCTTAGCTATTAACTTCGTTTTGAAGATAAATTGTAACCAGCGCTCGCATTTACACCCCCACTTCTACATAAATATAATTCCATTATATAAAACATTAATTCCAACAATTAAAACATAAATTCAAACAATTAAAACACTAATTACACCAGTTAAAGTCTTAATTCTGTCAATTAAAAGATTGTTTTCATCAATGAAAACATTAATTGCATCAGTTAAAACATTAATACCAACAATTAAAACATTATTTCATTAATTAAAACAATTATTCTATCTATTAAAACATGAATTCCATCAATTAGAACATTAATACCAGTAATTATATAGATAAACCATTAATTCAATCAATTAAATCATTAATGTAATCAATTAAATCATTAATTTAATCAATTAAATCATTAATTTAATCAATTAAATCATTGCTTCAGTCCGAGAAAATCCTTATAGAGGACGAAGTGCATTACAATACTTCCACTTTGCCTTATATTTGAAACAATTGTACTAATTTATAGAAATGTAAATAGCATATATTTCTCTCTTTCTATCTCTTTCTCTCATGCATATATATATATATATACATAGAGAGAGAGAGAGAGAGAGAGAGAGAGAGAGAGAGAGAGAGAGACTTAGCAGCTCAGCTGCAGTCACTGGTTCTCACCAGCGTGACGTGGCTTCCCTGTGCCTCTTCTATAAATACTTTCACGGCTTCTGCTCCAATGATCACTAGTGCCCCCTAGGTATGAATATCCACGAGCTACTAGATTAGCAACTAGGTCCCACCCTTTTACAGTGAAATCGATAAAATGTAACCACAATTTCTACTCTAACAGCTTCTTTTCTCGCACTTCCCACCTGTGGAATTCCCTTCCATATACTTGCTTCCCCGACAGCTACAATCTCCAGGAATTTAAATGTAAAGTAAATAGACATCTCCTCTCACACTAACTCGCATCCATTCTCACAAGTTCTTTTGTCATCTAATTCACCCCCATCCTCGGTATTCCCATCAGTCTATTCCCCTCCTCCTGACATTTCCTATAACTAACCCCTCTTTTTATCACTTTCCCTATGTAACCCCCCTGCGCAAGAGTGGCAGTAGAATGCCTTGCTTAAGGCGAGATGATTAAAAAAAACATTTAGTGTATCGAGGGAGCAGATAATTTTCTAAACATATGCTGTTAAATATAAAAGACGATGAATGTCTATTATGTTTAATCATGAGCTGTTCTAAACATCGTATTTTGGCTTTAGTTATGGGTTAAATAACAGGACAGCTTGGGTTCTGTAGCCTTGGCTGGCAACCATAAAGCAATGGCAACCTACTGCGGGATAATCTTCTGCCCACTCAGTCATGTCTCTTTCGAGACATGATCGCCCAAGCGTGTATCACGTATGGCACTTAACTGACTGACTGAATATAATAGTTGAAAATATGATTAAGGCTTCTACTGGACATAAAGTAGGGGATCGGTTTTCTATTGTTATGAAGTAATAAACTGACCCGTCACTAATTACTACTTCATAATATGATACATCTCTTCCCCTTCTGGCTATGAGTAAATAGCAAAACAGATTGGGCTCTATAGCCTTAGTCGGCAACCAGTCTACCGCAGCAAGCAATGGCAAACTACTGCGGGATAATCTTCTGCCCAGTCTTTTTCGAGACATGATCGCGTGTATCTCATATGACACATTTTTCACAGCTTGCCAAGAAGTTTTATCCCAACAAACGTTGATAAAAAACAACATTTAACCTCAAGTAAGGCGATAAAGATACTAAGACATAAGGGCTTACTGACCGTGAAAGAATCTGCGAAAAGTGTTATTAAGGTGAGAAATCAATAAAGGAACAGACGTTAAAGTAATCATTGACGTTGCGTTTAGATTTTTGAAAATCAAAGTTGATTGGAGTGCATGAAGAAGTGAGAACAGTAGAGAATATATAGTTCCATCTAGAAATTTCAAAAGTTAAAAAAGATGAAACCTAAATAGAAGTGTGTAATTTCTTTTCAACTTTACATTACAGCCGTATCTATTTCTTGAAGATCGAACGAAATTATATTCTTTGAATAATGCATTCTTGCAAGTACTCAAAATCACTACTCCTCCCAAAGAAAAAAAAAGATATTTATTCATAAATTTTCTTTACAGAAAATGATCAATTAGAAAGATTTATACTTTTTTTGTTCAACTTTGTCAAAGAACAGACATAATATTGTCCATTATGAAGATAACACTATAGATAGGATTTTTTCCAAAGATCAAAGCAGCCGTAAATTTAATAACTGTCAATAGAACGAATTTGGCGTCTCCATGATTGGTGTAGTTGTGTATTTCTGTCTGATGCCAGCGGTTTAAGCTCGAGTCAAGATAAAATATCCAAATGTTCATTTTCGATGTAGGCATTTAGAAAACTAACGCAAGTCATTCTTTCTGTCAACAGCATATATCGATAAATCACGAACTATCTCTTTGTGTCGTATATATATATATATATATAAATTAAAAAAGGATTAATTCAATGATGTTGGATGAATCATTGAATTAATCCTTTTTTAAATTATATTTGCTCTGTAATATTTTATTACATGGAGTTCTCTTCCTGTATCATTTTTTAATATTAAAATAAAATTTTTAATATTAATTAGGATCGGGTTTTTGGAATTTACCTTCTTGATTTTTCCGCTTGGATTAAAGTATCTGAATTAATATATATATATATATATATATATATATATATATATATATATATATATATATATTTAACAATGTTAGGGAAAAGATAGAAGTAATACTTTGTGGGATAGTGATTTACTTTTGGTCCATTCGAGCAGAATATAAAAATACGAATTCGACACTTCTTATTCAAACCATCGGACCCCTGAAACTAATGGTTATGACACAGTAAACAAAAAGCTATTTTGGAAAGTTATATATATATATATAATTATGAATTAAAAGGATATTGCGACACGGAAATTTCTATGTTTCGAGATTTCTATCTCGTCATCAGGAAATGTTGGATGTTGCTTGGGACAATGAATTACATTTAGATACAAAAACAATCGGTTTGCTATTTATGTATATGGGAAGATATAAAATTTATGTGTGTGTTCCTTTTAATTAATCAGAATAAAGATTTACTTTGAAATTTGGCCAGTGGTTTCTATTTTTAGGGAATACATATTTTCTTTTTTCCTTTTCTTTTTCTTTTTTTCTCTCTAACGGTCAGAGTGTCAACCCTACTTTTAACCTAATTTTCTTTTTCTTTTTATTTCTTTTTATTGTTTCCCACTATATACTATTACTTTTGATGTATCCATTGTTGCACCAAAAATGTCCTTGTTTATATAGAACATGATGTGAGTTTTGTGGGAGTGATTTTGTTTGTTGGCTTTTTTTTTCTTTTTGTTTTTGATTGCTTGATATTTCCTTTTGTTTATTTTTATTGTGCAGGTTTTTTATTTATTTTTATTTCCTGTATTTTTTTTTTTTTAGTGTACTCGTGAATGAGAGTTTGTTTAATTGTTTTATATTGGGTTGGGCTCTTTTGTTGTGTTGACATCTTTTATTGGTTTGACCCTTTTCTTAATGTGTTAGTGTTTTGCTGGGTGACGATTTATTTTTTCCGGGTCATAGCTGTGTGTTTTTG
Organism: Ascarosepion bandense; assembly: GCA_037127315.1. Taxonomy (NCBI): domain Eukaryota; kingdom Metazoa; phylum Mollusca; class Cephalopoda; order Sepiida; family Sepiidae; genus Ascarosepion; species Ascarosepion bandense. Next base: position 631,506 of record JBBBDQ010001504.1, read on the forward strand.
TGTATATTTGTATTTGTATGTGTTTTTTTTACTTTGGTAGTTGATGTGTTATTTTTTGTTTTGGTCCTGATTGAGTGTTTGTATATATTTTTATTTTGATATTTATATTATTTGAATGTTTTGCTTTTCTTTATTATTTTCTGTTTATTATCGTTATTTGTATATTTATATTTAAATTGTTTAAACTTTTTTTTATTTATGTTGATAGTATATAAACATCATAAATAAAAAAATAAAAAAACTTACCTTTGTACTTATCAATTTAAACTTTGTACTTATGAACGCTCTATGTCCACCACGATATTGAGCATTTTGCGGTAAAAAACCGACTTGCCAAAATAAATTTTATCAGTAAAACCACTAAGAAAACAACAATCATGCCGCTAAACATTATCACAATTAAACACTATACATATATGATTTTTTTCTTTGAAGTTGTAGGAACTTGGATTCCTGGTAAGGATAGTTTTCGGCTTTCTGACACCCGCCATCCCTTCCTCTGTCCCCCCCCTCTCTCTCTCTCTCTCTCGGATATAATGTGTTATGATCAATGAAGCTACCCGCCGGCTGAATTATTAACAACCGAATAAAAAGTGAAATGGAATTCACCATGATGAATTTTAAGTTTCATTCAACTTGGTTAACATTTTGGTGGAAGAAGATTTCGTGTCCAGCAAGCTTGAATGACTCTTTTTCTGAACGTTTAATTTAAAACAAAAATAGAAAAAAATATTCTTTTTAGTTTTCTTTCATAAAGAGTTGGCTATATTTCAAAATAAACTCAAGTCACTTAAGGTTTCAGTTATCTTTTTTAATAGTCCTGGCAACAAAGGCTGATTTTTCATTTTACTTTGAATATCAAAGGAAATGTATTTTAAAATTCTCTTGTAGTGACTACTGATTTTTTTTTGTTAACCCTCTAGGGCCATTCGTATCATATTTGATACAGTATGAAAACAAGCCTCGAAAGAAATATTTTCCTGAAAAATTTTTTAAGAGAAATATTTTATAAATTTCAAATGAAAGCAGTACTGACTGCTCAGTCAATGAATACCAAATGTTTCCTTATAGGGAAATACCAAATGTTTCCTTATAGGGAAATACTGTATCAAATATGATACGAATGGCCCTAGAGGGTTAATTGGAGTAGACTTTCTACTATCGCTCGGTTTATACTCCTCTCTTTTCTTTTGCACAGGAGTAGAGGCTCATCCCTTGTTTCTTGTTTATGAAGGGGTCCCCGGTTTCTTTCCTCTAGTCAAGTCTTAATAGTAGCGTTGTGACAAGCTTTTTGTAATGTGTGGGCATAATGGCAACGTCTCTTCATTCTGAGGGCACCGGGTTAGCAGTTTCCTGGTTGCTGCTTCCGACTGGTAGTTAGGAGCCACAAAAAATCTGTGACAAGATTCAAATTAGAAATTGTATACCCAACCATCAAAAACAGCCTCTGCTGAAATTCCAATATGATGAAATCAGTAAACGTTTTCGTTACATTATTTGGGTAATACCAGATAATCCAAAGATTTCATGGGGTGTTCAAAACATGTGTTTAAGATGAGATCTATTTTTGAATAACGATAACTTTTACAAGATTACTAAACTGCTATTTGAGTTTTTAGTTTCAAATGCGACGCCTTTTTATTTTCCCAGGAACAGTAGCAGTCAGAAATACTCTAGGTAACATTAATATCTTCGTTCATGCACAGTTTTCTGTTTATTTTACGCAAAACTATCTGAACAAATTCTCTTTTTTTTTCGCAAACAACATTTGATTTTAAATTATCACTGATATCACTTGGATTTACAGCGACGAACAACGATTTCAGACTGTTCTTTCTCGATAGTACAAGTATTTTACGTATTCTACTGGCGCTAACTTTCTCAATAAAAGTTTTTTACGTCCTCTCAGTCGCTTCATTGTTCTTTGTAAATTTCAGCGTATCTTATAAAATACGCAGAATAGTAATTCTCACGTCTGAATTTCATGCGAATTAATTATGGGAGTTGGAAAAGCGTCGAAAAAAAAAGATCTTGGGAAATTTTCATTATCTCTTGAAATATTTCAATTAGATTTTGTTGTTGTTTCTGAAGTTCCAACAATTGCTGATATTGCTGTTGCTATTGTTGTTCTTGTAGTACTTGGACTAATAACTGTTGCATATTTTTAGAAAATGGTTTTCTTTACGCCCAGTCATGAAAAAAACTTACACCAACGTTTTTCTACTTTCTCGCTGTCACTGTTATGATGTGCGCCGAAGCAAAAAGGCATTTTTTCCTTTCCGTATAAGTTTCGATTTCTCACCGACACTGTTAGAACTGGCTACTAACGGTTAAAATATTTTGTCTTGGCTGACTCGACCGATACTCTAACGAAGACTTTATTGGAAATCTGTCGGTTCTGTAAGTTGTTTTTACATTGGAACCTGTCGTATGCGACCAAAAATGGTCACACGGCCGGTGGTCGCTCACTAAAGGCTCATAGTCATGACCTGTTTACACCAGGAACGTATATTCCACTCACCAGAAAGTATGTATTAGAATTTTACTATGTAATCTGTTAATAAATAAATAAGAACATAAGAAAATGGCCGAACTTTAAAGAGATTTATTCAGCATAATTAATTTCAAAATTTAAAAAAAACTATTTACAACGGTTAACAAGAGACCAAAATATTTATTCACTAAAAAAATAAATATTAAGTGGACTTAAAAAAGTATACAGTTTCATTTTTTTACTTAGAAGTGAGTGATAGCAAAAGAGAATCAGCGAGAAAGATATAAAAAAAAAACATACAAAAAACTGACAGCGATCGTTGGATGTGGGTAGAGAAACAGAGAGATAGAGATAGATATACCCAGATAGAAATAGAGTAGATAGATACACAAAAATAAAGGAACGAAAGAGATAGACATTTGAAAAAGGCACATAATTGTGATTTTCCCAATCCCTGTATTTATCCAAGTTAGTACAGAGACTGCGATAAACCCCTTGAACATGTCAAATGCAATACATGTTGTACAAAACAGCTGATGTTTGACCGTGAGGTGAACTTAGGCGATGTACATTTCAACAAGAAATAAGAGTTTGACTGCAGCTAACAGGGAAGCAAGGGAATGGAAGTAAGTTCCACAAACTGGAAGTGCGAGAAAAGAATCTATTAGAGAAGAAGAAATGGTTACATTTAAGTATTTCGACGGTAAAAGGATCAGATCTTGTTGCTATAGTCGCAGGGGTACATATAGGCGGGGTACCAGGGAAAAAAACTCGTCAGTGCATTTTCTATGAAAGTACTTATAGAAAAGACAGAGGGAAGGCACGTCATGTTGGTAAGAAAGTGACTAAAGATGAGCTGCCAGATCAGGATCGATTATATTGCAGATTCTGTTTTTGGATTTTGTCGAGAACCTCGAAATGAATAGCAGGAGCGCACGACCAGATGTGGCAACGGTATTCAATAGAGCTTAAGTTGAGAATAAATATTAGTTGCGTGAAAAAATTATTTTTACTTTGAAGCTAAGAAGACTCTTGTGACATTTCTAATAATATATGAATTTATGAATCTCTTCATTAAATATATGCGGCTATTAACACAGCGTTTCAGTTGATGGATTTTTCGCCATTTCTTCATGGAATATATGGAAAGACGTCTAAAGAATGGCTTGAAGGACACGTTATTATAAAAGATGAAAGAGAGATTAGAGCATCCGATACTGTAGCGTATGTTAATAATACTTCCTAAAATTATCTAATGTTGGAAATGCTTTAAGCATTATTACGCTAGTCATATTGATCTACCTACGTTAAAAAGCCATACATCTATCAATGATGATACATCCGCACACACACACACACACACACACACACACACACACACACACACACACACACACATATATATATGCATGGGGTGTAGATATAGAAGAATTCAAAGGAGTATCCTATACATAAAGTGGTAGGTTAACTCTCTAAATATATATGTATATAAATACATATAGAGCAAATATAAGAAAAAATTAAAGCAGACACGTTATTTCATGGTATATCGGAAGTGTAGGCCTATTTCAGGCGAACCATCATCAGCTACCGTCTTTATTGTACAGAAGATTCTACACGAATGAAATTTACAAATAAAGACAACCCCCCGCAAAAAAACAAAAAAAAACAAAAAACCGGAATAAAAATAAAGATTGATCCCTTAAAAGAGAAAATTTAAGAAAAAATACATCATTACATCAGTTCGGCGAGTATACACACACATTCATACATAAGCAAATATATATATATATATATATATATATATATATATATATATATACGCAACATATGTCAAAGAGCACGCGTAAGAGCGGATGTCAATTTAAAGATACATCATGTAAGTCAGTTAAACTGCTGACATGTAGATTTGGGTAAAGAAAGAGGGTTAGGCGAGAGAGAGAGAGAGAGAGAGAGAGAGAGAGAGAGAAAGAGAGAAAGAGAGAGAGAGAGAGAGCGTTAAAGATAAAGGGTAAGTACCTTAAAGAGTAAACGAAAAGAGAAAGAAAAAGAAAGAAAAGAAGAATAAATTTAAATTAGAAAGAAATGATCATAGGAGAAAATGAAAATAAAAAAATTAAAATTAAAAATTATATATTAACGGTGAAAGGATAAGACATTAGAGTCTAAAAAATTAAGAAAAATATTTAAGAGATAATAGTTAATCAATCCATTGTAATCACAAATACCCCCCCATATAATCCAAATTATACTAATTATACAGTCAACAGAACAAATATATTACAATATAAAGTTAAAAAAATTAATCCAAAAGTAAAACTAATTATTCTATTTAAATTTAGTTGTTTAAACTTAATTATTTAGTTTTAAGATAAATTTTGCATATTAATAGTGAAAGGATAAGAAATTGGGATCTAAAAACACTAAGAAAATTTAAAAAAAATTAAAGATACAATAGTTAATCAATTCGTTTTAATCACAATTACCATCATACCAGTATAGTATCAAAATTATACTAATTATTCTGTTAACAATACAATTATAATACAATATAACGTTAATAATGTAAAAAACATATACACACACACACACACACACACACACATGTATATGTATATAACTGTAAATTTGTCTTTGAACACGTCTCGAAAAACCCACCGAGTATAAACGCGGAGGGGAAAAAATGGAAAGAAAAAAGAAACGAACTAAGCACTTGAACATTAGTCAAAGTACGAGTAGAAAGAAAAAAAAACCCCGAGACGAGGACCCTAACATGTAAAGTGCTCAATACAATAGCAGAGCAAATAAATAAGTAAGTAGCTAACCTAGAGCCAACGGACCTACCTAGGTTTCACCTACTGGATCATCAGGGCAAATTGGCGCGTATATATATATATATATATATGTGTGTGTGTGTGTGTGTGTGTGTGTGTGTGTGTGTGTGTACGCATACGCTTATACAGGAGTTAGACAAAATAATGGGAACGCCAAGTACAACAATAGCATAATTTTTTAAATTTGATAAAACTGCCAAAACATTATCTATATTTATGTTTGTTGATTTAATATTCGTAGTGCTAAATTTGTTTGCTAAAATTGTTGCATTTTTTTTACGGATATTATTTAAATAAATCTATTAAAATCAACAGTTTGTTTAAGAGTCTTAAGTGATCAACTTCATCTTCATGTTCAAGAACTGTTTCTCGAAGTAAATGTCATCTTTTAGGATGATAATGCACCCGTTCATACTGCTAAAGTTGTAGGCAAATGGCACGAGGAACATATTAGTGGAAGTTTTATTGTATCTTTCTTCTAAGTGAACAAGATATTTTACCTTGAAACATTGTTTTTGAAAATTGTCGAAATGATTGTTCCTACTAAACGCTTTTGTTTAAACTACTCGTCATTTTCAAGCGTTCCCGTTGTGTTATTTGAAATAGTTTTTAATAGTTTTTAATTTTTATACATATACTTAATTACCTAATACAGTCAGATCATTAAGAGCTATACATTGTCAGTTATGTTTAATGAAACATGTTACGAGCTGGTTACTCTCCGAAAGCACAACTATATACATTCTGTGTATTTAGGCACCAAATTCTTTTTAGGCAAATGTTATTAATGACAACAGACACGTTTTGTCAATTAATTTTAATGATTGATTTTCAAACATTACAAATAACCTTTCTCTGACAAGTAGAAAATATCGTCAGAAATTTTCTAAAATTCATATCAGAAGAAAAAGTACAAAAAATATAGTTCAGGCTTTCGACTTTCTTAAGTTATCATCAGGGCAGGTTGGGACAATTAGTGAGTTTCACAGAATTGGCGAATGTTATGAAGTAGACAAAAAGTTTTGTGATGTTAACCATGTGTGATATATGTGTTTTATTATAGGCTAAAGAGGAGGTCACTTATATTTGTTTATATTTGTGACGAAGACGTAGAAAAAATAATAATTGGAGGGAAAATATAAATACACATACTTACACACCTATATATTAATATATATACGCACATATAAATAAAAAATACGAATACAAATAAATAAAGTTGTTTCAAGATGGTAAGTTTTTCTAAAAGATATAAGTTACTTTACATGTGTATCTGATGCCTTTTAGAAAACTTATCATCTTAAAAACCGTAATAATCCTAATTTAATAAACAAAAGAAGTGAATTAATAACTACGCGCAGACATAGAATTAAACTTATGCTTAAATACTTAGACCGTGACTAAACTATGTAGCCCAATTTATTTATTAATCTAGTTATTCCTTATGTATATATATATATATATATATGCATGTGTGTGCATATATATATATATATATATATATATATATAGACGTATTTATAATATTTTCCCTCCTATTAAATATTTTTTCGACGTCTTCCTCACAAATATAAACAAATATAAGTGATACATTATAACCTAAGTTAAACAAATCAGCCCCCTTAAAAATATATATTTTTTCTTTTTTTTTTAATTTTTCGATTTATGCTTCCTATTCTATTTTTTGGTTTCAGTATAAGCTTAATTAAATTATGAATTTAATAAATGAAAATGGTGCAACTTTATAACGACCTTAAGCAATGCCAGTACCTAAAATAAAAATTCAAATCGAAACATGGTTAGCTTGTAATATGAACCTGATGACTGCGTAATCCATGAAACTACGAGTCGGGCCTTAAAGGTAGGATAATATGTATATTCAACAATAATAATAATAATAATAATAATAATAATAATAATAATAATAATAATAAAAACACACAATTGGAAATTCCCAGGCATAGATAAAATTCCTAACTTTTGGCTATATTATTTAAGCGCATCACATAAAAAACTAGCCAAAGAACTTCAAGAAATGGTTGACGATCCCACTAAAATTCCTGCATGGTTGACAAAAGGAATTACATTTCTTCTACCCAAGAATGGTGACACAAAAAATCCGAAAAACTACAGACCAATTACATGTCTTCCGACAACATATAAACTATTAACATCTATTTTAACAAAGCAGACATATTTATTCTTAGAAAGAAATGACATGTTACCGCTTGAACAAAAAGGGTGCAAACCTGGCTGTTATGGTTGTAAAGACCAATTGCTGATTAACAAAATGATCCTGGAAAACTGCTACAGTACAAAGAAAAATCTTAGTACAGCCTGGATAGACTATCGAAAGGCATTCGATAGTGTGCCACATGACTGGATTTTAAAGACTTTAAATATATACAAGATATCGCCCGTCATCATCAATTTCATCAAACAGTGCATGTCTATATGGAAAACAACGCTTTACCTAAATCATATAAATGGAACCTATAAGTCTGATGAAATAAACATCAAAAGAGGTATATTTCAAGGTGATTCTTTATCTCCCTTACTATTCTGCATATCACTAATAGCACTAACCAGTCAACTTAACAAGACAGAATGTGGTTATAAAATAGGACAAAAGAAAATAAGCCATCTATTTTACATGGATGACTTGAAGTTATATGCTAAGAATGATAATGAACTGGAAGGTCTTCTGCAAACTGTAAAATGCTTCAGCGAAGACATTGGAATGAAATTTAATTTGAATAAATGTGCTAAAGCTACAGTTTTACGTGGATCAATACAAGAAACATCCTCAATTAGCCTAGACCCTGCTGTAACAATAAAAGAATTGAAACCAGAAGAAGCTTATAAATACCTAGGTGTAAATGAGAGCGAAAACATTCACCATAAAAAAATGAAAGAAATAGTGCGTAAAGAGTAGTATAGAAGGCTACGAATGATATTAAAAACTGAATTAAATTCACAGAACAGAGTTATGGCCTTGCAATCCCAGTTGTCCAATATAGCTTTAACATCTTAAACTGGACTCTAAACGACATCAGGCGAATGGATGCTAAAACAAGAAAGCTTCTTTCTAAGCATAAGATGCATCATCCAAAGGCTGATGTAGACCGTCTATACATACCCCGTAAAGAAGGTGGAAGAGGTCTTATTCAGCTGGAATTGTCATACAAGACAACAACTATTGGCTTACTAACATACATAGAAACAACAAAGGATTGGATGTTACAATTAGTAAGGCAACATGAAGAAAGAAAGAAAAAATATTCAATAATAAAAGAAGGCAGTAAATTCAAACAAGATTTACAGTTAGTAGATTCTGTAGAAAAGCAAAACAGAAGCCAAGAACCAACTATTGCGGCAAAAAATATAAAAATGAAAGCCAAAGATAAAGCTCTTGAAAAGATGAAACAGCGCTGGCAAGACAAACCTCTGCATGGCCAATATCCAGTACGTGCCAATAAATCCAATGTTGACAAAGTTAATACTCATCGATGGTTACGTGCATCTGGATTAAAGTCTGAAACTGAAGGATTTATACTTGCAGCACAAGACCAAAGTCTTTTCACGAGAAACTTTCAGGCAAATATTATGCATAATAATATGGATTCAAAATGCAGGTTTTGTGATAAACACCAAGAAACAATAGACCACCTAATCTCAGGCTGTTCTGTGCTTGCCCCAAACGAATATAAAAATCGCCACGATAGAGTTGGGCAATATTTACATTGGACAATGTGCAAACATTATGGAAAAGCTGTAAACAAACACTGGTATGAACATCATCCAGCACCGGTTACAGAAATAGAAGATGTAACCATTCTATGGGATTACACCATCTACACAGACAGAAAAATTGAAGCAAACAGGCCAGACATTATTGTTAAAAACCAGAAGGAGAAAACTTGTCTATTAATTGATATGGCTTGTCCAGCGGATTGTAACATAGCAATCAAGGAATTTGAAAAACTGTCAAAATATAAAGACCTGGAAATTGAAATAGAAAAAATGTGGAAATTGAAAACAAGAGTTGTGCCAGTGATAGTAGGTGCACTTGGAATGATAAAAAATGGAACAAAACAACACATTGAAAGAATCCCTGGAAACCCCAGCTTAAGAGATATACAAAAAATTGTCTTATTAAGTACAGCCCACACACTAAGGAAAACTTCATCTATGTAATGCTGGGGATGATAGGGAAGATAGAAAAACATGAAATGGAGCCATAACAACACGCCACTACCTGCCTTAGGTCTCCCCGCAGACTTGGTTGGTAGTGAGACCAAAGCAGAAATCGAAATATGATGAAAAATGACATAATAATAATAATAAATGCAGGTTTTGTGATAAACACCAAGAAACAATAGACCACCTAATCTCAGGCTCTTCTGTACTTGCCCCAAATGAATATAAAAATTGCCACGATAGAGTGGGGCAATATTTACATTGGACACTATGGAAAATCTGTAAACAAACACTGGTATGAACATCACCCAGCACCAGTTACAGAAATAGAAGATGTCACCATTCTATGGGATTACACCATCTACACAGACAGAAAAATTGAAGCAAATAGGCCAGACATTATTGTTAAAAACCAGAAGGAGAAAACTTGTCTATTAATTGATATGGCTTGTCCAGTCAATTGTAACATAGCAACCAAGGAATTGAAAAACTGTCAAAATATAAAAACCTGGAAATTGAAATAGAAAAAAAATGTGGAAATTGAAAACAAGAGTTGTGCCAGTGATAGTAGGTGCACTTGGAATGATAAAAAATGAAACAAAACAACACATTGAAAGAATCTCTGGAAACCCCAGCTTAAGAGATATACAAAAAATTGTCTTATTAAGTACAGCCCACACACTAAGGAAAACTTTGTCTATGTAACGCTACGGATGATAGGGAAGATAGAAAAAAACATGAAATGGAGCCATAACAACTCACCACAACCTGCCTTGGGTCTTCCCGCAGACTTGGTAGGTAGTGCAACCATAGCAGAAATCGAATTATGATAAAAAATAATATGTGGTTAATTCTAATGGAAGTACATTTCACAGTTAGATATTTACTTTTAAAATGTGTTTAATAAAAAAGTAGACCATAGATATATAGTTATTATTATTATTATTATTATTATCATTATTATTATTATTATTATAGCACCCTGCAACTTAATAGCTATAAAGTTTCGGTTTTTAATACTCCATCATCAGGTAGTGATGATAGTATATTAACACCGAAACTTTATAGCTATATAGTTAAATAAATAAATGTATATAAGGTTCTTGTTTTTTCAGTGGTTTTACTGATAAAATGTTTTGAAAAAGCAGGGTTTTTATTGTGAAGTGCTCGATATGTGGATGGTGATAAAGGGTTGATTAGCACAAAACGTTTTTCCCTTTAAATGAACAGCTTCATGCCGACTTCGTAGCTTCGTGAGGACACCGTTATGATGTCTCACTCGTCAGGGTTATTTTATGTGTTTGTCACTTTAACTGAGCAAGTTCATGCAGGTTCTGGAACTTAACAGCAAACTAGCTCTGACAAGTGAGAATATCATGACGATGTACTCACGAAACTTCGAAGTTGGCATGAAGTTGCTAGTTAAAGTGAAGACCTTTTGTGCTTATATGTGTGTCTATATTTCTGAGATCAGATAATATTTACAGTATTTACATTATTCGGCACAATTGTTCTCATCGTTGTTGCCATTTGCACGACGTTTCGGCCGTTGTACGCTCCGGCTTTCTTCAGGTGCAGGAATTTCGAACCGAAGCCTTTATAGCAATCACTGGGGTATATTATTCTTATCCCTTGCATAGTAGTGCCTCTTTTGGAAGTCATGTGTTAGCTCTCTCTAACTCCGTAAGTTACTTGTTCACCACTGCTGTAGCCTGGTATTGAACTCATAACTGAGCAGGTTCATGCAGACTTCGGGCAAAGTAATTTAACTAGAGAAGAGCGAATAATTATATTAACTATTTGTTCTTTTAAAAGGGCTTCAATTTCATTTTTTTTGGTGGTGTAGCGGTATTGATTAATCAGAAATATCTAAACGAGAGGTTTATACATGCATATTATTAGCCCTTGAATTAACCTGTGAATCCCTGTCATCCAACATAAAATGCTTCTCAGTTTTTCCCGGGCGCATTTTATAGGAATTTGATCCGTGCATAGAAATGACAAAATAATTCAAATCAGTTTTTGTATTTTCTCTTTCGTCACAAAACGTTAATTATTGGAAAGGATTTACTTTGCCATATTTCCGTTTTGTTCAACTACCAAGTCGCAATCTAGTCATTGGAAAATTGCTCTTAACATCTGTCGTCTGTCAAAATCTTCTTACACTACACGAATTATGATACGATGTAAACTTGTATTCTGGGATGACTGACGAAGTTTTAAACATTTGATATTCTTTCACTATTTAATTTTTAATTTTAGAATTGTATTCTAAATTATTTTAATTAGTTGTTTTACTAGAAATTTAATTACATTTTGGAATTATTTCCATATTTTAGAATTAATGTTTTTTGTTGCTAACATATCAGGAGGGTGCTTGCTATGAAATGCTTAATTATGTTCATGAAAATACTTAACAAATATAGCTAACAGTTGTGAATTCTTGTTGAGAAACCACACAAAATATTAAAAAACAAAAACAGATATGGAGATAGAAAATGTCAGTTATATTGAACAAAAATATACAAACTGGAGCACAGGTTAGTCAATTCAGGAATATTATTAGTAGAAATCAATATATACAGTCTTGAAGTGAAATAGTATGTCCGGATAATGAGTCTATATCCAAACAACACCAACTTACTGACCAAATAAGCAACTGTACAACTCTACAACTGCAATTCTCTGTATAGGCAGGATAATATGTACACATCAGGCGAGTCAATTATTGTATAGAAAAAGGGTGATCCCACAACACTAAACTTATTTTCTTATCCATATTCGTTTTATGTTGGTTTCAAACCTTTTTCCTATTTTTTCTCTTTTGTGATTCTCTTGATTTCCTGTGTCCCATATAATCATATAGCAACAACACTACTACTACTAGTACTACTACTATTATTAATAATAATAATTATAATACATGCATACGCAGATACATGGACGTAACTACGCAGAGGATACCTGAAGCGAGAAATGAAATCCCACATGGCTAAAACTCTGACCAAGTGCATCAGGACAAACTCTCAAGGCGAATATTGACAACCCAGAAAAAACATGACAACAAGAGAATTACATGTAAATTTAGCAAGATGAAGCAAAATAAAATAAAAAAGCCATGATAAGGTGGCTGTATTAGTTTACTGGGAATCGTGCAAACTACTTGGGTTCAACCAGATATATAAATACTATCAGAAGAAACTAGATTCTGTTATGGCAAACAAAAATCAAAATAATTCTGGCTCATTTACATCCAGACCGATCGCCCCAAGCCAAGTGAAAAGATCAGATTTGATAATCGCAAATAAAAAGGAACGTCGCATGGTGGATGTGGTTGATGGGGAAAAAAGTGAATGTAGAATTTTAAAAAATGCCAATACGTTGCTCGGGTGAGGAAAAAAGTAGTAAATATGAGTGTTTGCTACAGTAATAGATGAAACCCAAGTGAACAATGTTGATTTGAAATAATTCCTTATTCAAAGGTTCAAACAACAAATATATAAATAGGTAAAAGAAGTCGCTTTGCGTTACAAATAGATGAACTGAGGCGATAGTTCTTGTGGGAAGAAAAAGGAATATCCATATCCCAACAACCCATTTTATTAAATACCAAGTAAAATTTCTTTAACTCTTTAAATACAGACTGTGAATATTTTTGAGAAAAGTATTTCTTCATTACAATTAAATACAAATATAGCCCACTTTTATTTTATTTTAACTCCGTTAAGGTGGAAGCCGTGTTTTCGGTCTCGTGTTTCCTCCGTGGACAAGATATTTCAAGGCCTGATGGATGAATTCGGATGAAACTCTCAGGGATGACTGGCACGACGTGATTAGATTTTATATTCGATCCGTTTTGTGAATTCCGGGTGAAGATCCGCACAAAATAATGAACAACAAAACAGATATGGAGATAGAAAAGTAGGTCATATTGAACGTAATATACAAACTTGAACTCAGGTTAGTCAATTCAGGAATACTATTAGTAAAAAATAAATATATATAAGTCTTGAAGTGATGTCGTGGAAAATAATGTATCCGTGTATATTATTCTAGCTGAGTGGAGCTCAGATCTAGTCTGATTTCTGATGCGGTAGTCTCTGGGTAACTTCGGTATCTCTCGGTAACTTACGTATCAGTTCCGGTACTAACCGATAACTGGCACGGATCTGTATGAATACATTCATTCTCTCTATGGTAAGAGTATATGTACACTCAGTCGAGTCCATTATCATATACAAAAAGTTTCTGGTTTATTTTCCCGTTTTTTACTGCTATTTTTGTATCTTTCATGGCTCATTTTAATTGTTCGCTTGTTTTTGGAGGGCGGCAAGTTCATTTTTAGTACTCTCACTCTTGAGAGCGGTCGGTTTTACATTACTTTTTTCATTTTTTTTTTTGTAGTGCCTAAATTAGCAGTGTGTGTGTTTATTTTTGTGTGTAAATCCTAGTATTATGTATGTATCCTTGATATGTTTATAATTTGGCTAAAGGGAGATGTTTTGAAAATGTGGAAAATAAGTGCACATTTCTATGCAACATGTAACTGTAAAAAGAACTTAAGGAGGGAAACAAAAATGAATATAAAATCATTATTTCAATAAAATGCATTCTGTAACATGGTCGGAAAAATACGTATCTATAAAATCCATCAATAAACAGTTTATTCTGATGACATACACATGGTCATCTTCGACTCGGCCAGCCGTTTCTCTTTCTGCTCTTTTGATTCGACTTCTTTATGTTTCTCCTTAAACCTGTCCGACGTTACTCTGTTCGTCTGTTTCCTTTTCCCTTTGATGCTTCTATTTAAGGCACACGTTGCATCTCTGCAGCTTCGGACAGCCTCTTCTAATGGAAACGCTTCATGAATTCGACATTCAGCTTCTTCTGCTTTTGAGCTGAAATTTCGATTTCAATTTTGGCATGTCTGCTCCTTATAAACGATGTAAAATTCAAAATATTCAATTTTTTCACTGAATTATCTTTTCTATTTGATAGGTTACTCTTTCGAAAAAGCAATTGCAGAAGAGTTAGTAACATTAATGACTAATTTATCATTATAAGAATTGATAATAGCTGTAAGTATTAAAACTACTTCCAGATTGCGAAATAAACTGAACATTTCACAACTTAGATTCATACTTACTTTTTGATATCTCAGACGGATGAAAGCATGTACAACTTCTCTCGCTTCACCTAACCATCCAAAGGCAGACAGACTTATTTTTCTCTATTTTTGAATCCATTGACTGCTACTCACTTTAAGCGTGTTGAGTGCAAATGAGACAGACAGAACTGTTGTTTATTTAAAGGTTCCTTTTAAGTGTGCATTTAATTTTCGAATTCTTTTTTTTTGTATTTTCACTCTTGAGAGAGGTCATGTTCATTTCATTTTTTTCACAGTTTAATAATCATGATTTGCTAATCGCTGAGATGATATCGTTAGCGCTCTGGCGGAGGTTTGTGCTCTTTGAATGCTCTTGTGTATTATACATTGTAGGAGAATTGAATTGAATTCCTTTTCTTCTGTATTGTTGTGTATTGCATTACTATCTCGATCAAGGGGAATAAATAACACAATTTATAAATATAAGTTGCCTGATAGATTCTTTAATCATTTATTCTAAATGGATATTATTTCCATTGTTCGGGTCGTTGTCCTTATCTTTACTTTATGAGAATTATATACTCCATTGATCGAAATAAAGGATTTGGTTAAAAATTTCTAGCACCTGAAGAAGGCTTGGGCGTACATCGGCAGAAACGTCGCAAACATGGCAAGATGAGGACAATGTAAATAATCTACATGGACAACATGACACTTTTTCGAAAATTGATAAGGGACCAGAGAGGGTCTCTTAACAACATAGAAGGTTTCGTGGTTGTGTTGCCTTAGAATTCGTTTTAGAAAAAATATACTAAGGAAGGTTTTAGATGAAAACTGTTACGAACAAGAGATATAAAAATTGACAAAGAAAACATGATTCGTGAAACAGATCAAGGATTCATTATAACGAAAATTCATAATACCGAAAAATTCACCTTATTTATTGAATGACCTTCGTAGATGTCCTTATACCAAAAAATTCACCTTATTTATCGATTGACCCTTGCAGATGTCCTTATACCGAAACATTCACTTTATTTATTGAATGACCCTCGCATATGAAACAGAAGTATGCACCCTTCTGCCGTTATATTTACTCTCTCTGATACCATTAGGATAATGCATATTGCATTTATTGTTCGAATGTCCTTGACATTACTGTCCTTGTCCTATTTACGGTCTAATTACGCTCTATTTATTGGAATTGGAATTATCATTATGGCTCATGAAACTGTTTGTCCGATGGAACTCTCATTCATCTGCACCTGGTTTCTTAGTTAATATGTGCCGTAAAAATCATAGGATAACCTTGTCAGTAACTATGACATTGATTTTGGATTATTCTTTCTCATTTTCAAATTATGACACAGAGAGTGAGTTCTTAAATAAATTGTAAAATTCAAATTCTAATCTTCAAAATGTCACCATTTGTTTGTTCAGAAAAGGGGTGGTTTTAAGCAGTTGTAATGTTAGTGGAGAGATTTATTAATAACAAAATCCTGGCCTACGTTTATCAGATAGAAATTCAGTTTGGGATAAAATACGTTTCATTGCGTTTCAATTCTATCAATGGAATTTGTTATTTACTGTTTCTATAATAATTAATGAGAATGTCTGTCCTTCAATATGGCAGCGAATGCTGGAGAGTCTCATCAAAGACGAAGGAAAGACTTGAAGCAACCGAAATATGGTTCGACAGAAGAATGATAAGGATAACATAGACAAAACATGTGAGCAATGAGGAGGTATTGAAGAGGTTGGACGTGAAAAAGAAACTTATACTTAACATCAGGAAAAACAGCTGAATTTTCTGTGACATGTAGTGAGGAAAGAGGGCTTGGAGAATCTGATGCTAACCGGGCGGATAGAGGGAAGGAGAGACAAAAGGAAGCAATGCATAACATACTTAACGGGCTTGAGTAGATGGATGACGAAGCGCGGTTTGAGCGGGATAACAGGAGAAGGGCTGTGAAGGGAAAGAGAGATGTGGAGGGCTATTATCACCTACGTTCTGAAGGGACACAATCCCTAGAAGAAGAAGAAGTGTATTTTCTTCATAAAACCTTTCTTAATAATAAACATCTTCAAGGAAAAAATTAACACCTTTGTCTGTATTTTGTTTAGTTTTGTAATATGATTTTGAATAGCCTATTTGGCATTTGATGGAGGCATTTATTTTGCAATTAAACAATTTAATACGGTGTTTCGTCTAATGTCATTGCATTTTAACTTTAAAACAAAATTATTAACAATGTATAATATCTTGACATGAAATGTATAAATGATATGTGAAAATCGGATTCTAGACTCTAGAACACGATCCATTTTCAATCTGGTTGCAATTCATTATTATTATTATTATTATTATTATTATTGACGGAATAAAGAAAATATTGCTGAACCGTTATCTGACCTCTTATATGGCAGCGAATGCTTGGCAATCTTCTCATAGATGATGGGAAAATGGAGGAAGCTTGGAATGTGACTCAACATGAGGATTATAAACGGAGTGCGTAAGTCTTTAGGACAATGAAAACAAAAGGGACACATATACTTAGAATCAGAATGAGACAGCTGAAATATCTTGGACACAAGAAAGGATTTGTTGTATTTGGCTCTCAAAAGACATCGAAGTCAAACGTTGCAAGGAAGACAGCAGGCTACCTACCACACGAGTTTGTGTGAATGGATGACTTAGGATAAGAGGCTTGGCAAAGGGACAAATGTTTCTAGGAGCGACAAGGTATAGGTCATTCTGAAGAAATCTCTTACATCGAAGAACAAGCAGAAGCAGCGGCTGCAGAAGAAGAATTTAAATAACAGATTTTCGTATTGATGTCTTTGTATTTATATTTAAAATGAATAATACTGAACCATACGATAAAATTGTAGAAAAAATCTGCGTAACGTTTTATTTTTGAAGGAATGTTGAAAGCGTTTTCTGGGAAAGGGGAGATAATTCAGTCATTCTAACTTCATAGATATCATTAGCTTCTTTTTGTGAGGATTCTGAATTATAATTCATTACAAGTATATTTGCATTTGAAATGAAGATGTTTATTGATTTTGTTTAGCTGCAAGTCAACCTCTGAGGGTTATTTAACCCAAATATTTTCTACACATTTTTATGGTTTCAACGAGAGATATCTTGTAAAAGAGTTTTTACTTTCAACGTAAACGTATGCATATATAATTGGTAGAGGAAAAAAGCTATTGCTGGTAAAGGTACTAGTAAAATGAATTTTTATAGTTTTTTAATGTTGAATTGTTGGTCATTTTAGTACGAAAATGTATTGCTGGCAATTTCATAAGAAACACTTCAAAGGATATACAATGTATGTTCAACATCTATCTATCTATCTATCTATCTATCTATCTATCTATCTATCTATCTATCTATCTATCTATCTATCCCAGTCTCTTAATATTATATGGATTAATGTCATGAAAGTGTTCATTCATGTTGTTTTCTTAGTTTGGTAAATTTTATTCAGTGGCAAATCAACCTCTGACAGTTATTTAATACCATAATCTAAATATTTTGGACACATTTTTATGGTTTCCACTAAATATATACTATAAAATATGTATTTTTTATAATTCCATATAAAAATGTATGTTTATACTTTAATAATGTCTCGTTTTTGCTCGGGGTTCATTATTTGCCGGGATCCTAACAGCTGCTACCATCCCGGGTAAGATTAAACACGGGAACAGCAGTAATCAAGAAGTGGTTTCACGTGTGTGTCCGGTACCTATAGACTCCGAAACGGTTGAACCCATTTTCTTGAAAATTTACACAGTTGTACTATAAGCGTCTGCGAGTGTTCTTAGCTAGGTTTTGTGCCGAGGTACCCCTGATAAATATCGAAAATTGATAATCGAAAAAATCGGGTTATAGAAGGAGTGGTCCGATTTTAATCAAATTTGATACACTCATATACAAAGACATAAGAAACGATATTCAGAAGTTTCAAGGTTGCAGTTCTTACAATAGTGCAGAAAATCGATAATATATATATATATATATATATATATATATATATATAAAGGCAATATGTTTGTGTGTGTGTCTGTTTATCTGCCTGTATGTCTGTATTTTTTCAGCCCTTTTATTTTAGTTTTTGCTTCGGGTTTGGCTTTAAGTAGGTATAATTGTAGTTCTTAGTCTCAGCCATGATACCATTTACTCAGAGGACTTATTTAGCCTTCAAAATTCAGTTTTTGACGAAAAAACCTATTTGATATCGATACCAGGAAATCAAAAGTTGACTTACATCCATTCATTTTTCTGTCAGTCTACAGTTTCGCTTTAAGTGGAAACAACTATTGCATTTAGTCTTTCGTGCCAACGTCCAAAGAGTCTGAGCTCCAGGACCATGGTTTAGTTTTAAAGGGCTGAAAAAAATACAGACATACAGACACACACACAAACATCTTGCCTTTTTTATATATATATTATACACACACACAAACATCTTGCCTTTTTTATATATATATCACACACACACACACACACACACACAGATATATACAGAGAGAGAGAGAGAGAGAGAGAGAGAGAGAGAGAGAGAGACAAAGTTCCATTTAAGTTTAGATTGACCCCGTAATCAGAATGTTATCCTGAGATAAGCTCCACTGGTACCCGATATCATGGAACTCACCCAGCTGTCAAGAGTTGTTTAATTTGTCAATCTTTAGGAAATTTATTCTTTCACGCATTTTTTGTCTTCTGGATTATTTTGTTCTTTTAAATTTCTTTCCCTTTGTTCGCGTTTGTTTCTTCTTTCTTTTCCATTTCACATACTGTCTATCATTCTTTTTCTGTATTTGCTTTTAGGAAGTGTTCTAACAGAAGATGGAAAATGCGACACAGAGATCCGAAGGCGAATTGGCATGGTGAAGGACGAGTTCCAGAACCTGAGTAAAGTACTAACATACAGAAAACTTTCACTAGAAACAAAGAAGAGAGTTCTAGAATGCTATGTGATGTCAGTTCTTCAATACGGCAGTGAATGTTGGACAATATCATCGAAAATGAGGAAAAACTTGAAGCAGCGGAAATGTGGCTTCACGGATATCATGAACCGAGCATGACCAGATTTTGGAAAGGATGGAAACGAAAAGGAAATTAATACTGAGCATCAGGAAGTGACAACTAAAGTACCTGAGACATGCAATGAGGAAGTGGGGCTTGGAGAATCTGATATCTGATACTAGCAGGCCAGATAGAGGGAAAAAGAGACAGGGGAAAGCAACGGATAATATATTTGAAGGCCCTGATCAGGTGGATGACAGAACGGGTGTTGCAAGATGTTACAGGAGAAAGTGTGCTAAGAGCCACCAAGGATAGGAAGACGCGGAAAGCGATGATCGACTCCGTCTTGAAAGAACAGGACACATAGAAGGAGAACACTATCATTTATTTGCCTCTACATATTTTTCCCTTCATCATTTCTGTTTTGCACGCTCCTTCTTTTCCTCGCTTTTCCGTTTTTAATGTCGCCTTCTGTTGTGGATTCCGGGTGAGGAAGCGCACAAAATAATGAACAACAAAACAGATATTTGAGATAGAAAAATAAATATTAAATGTAAAGATACAAACTTGAACGCAGGTTAGTAAATCCAAGATTACGATTAGTAAGGAATAGATATATACAAGTTTTTCATGTGAAGCCGTGCTAGAATTAGTATGTCTACGTCGGAATTGACGGGTGCTGTGTAATACTATTCTGACTGAGTGGAGCTCAGAGCTACTATGAACTACTGATGCTGTATTCTCCGTGAAACTTTTATATCGGTCGGTATCTTACGGTAACCTACAGATCTCATACGGTAACTCACTATGGCAGGAGTATATGTATACTCACGTCGAGTCCATTATCATAGAAAAAGGGGAGATCCCACAACACCTTAATTACCCCCTTTTTTTTCGCTTTATTTTATTCTTCTTGAAATCGCTCTTCATTTATGAATTTTAACACTAATTTCGATTAATTTCTTTTCTTTTCATTCAGTTTGCTTTTCTCTGGATTTTCTTTAAAAATCATTTCACCCCAAGCAAGGCGTGAATGCTACTAGTACACACGAGTTACAAACAGTGAAGGCAAGAGAAAAGAGTGGGTACAGTGGGTATTGAGGAAAGAATAAAAGAAGAACGCGATTCAAGAAGTTAAAAAATGGCGATTGGAGTTGAATATAAATTTTTAAAGATTGTGATTATCAGTGAAAGAAGTAAACAAAAGGAGTTCCACAGGAGGGAAGTGCGAGAAATGAAACTGTCAGTGTATAAATGGGGGTTACATTTAACTTTTTCAACGATAAATTGGCCAATCTAGTATCACGCTTCATGTAGTCCGGGCAACAGGGAAAAAAAACTGTGGTAACAGTTGTCATGATTTGCTCGTCAGAACAGTTTATGAATTATTTAAGAATTGCTAGATACAGGGTGATGGGAAAAAAAACAACCTATTTTATGTCCGAGTAGCCAGCCAGGAGCCATGACTAAACACCCTGTAACTACTTTTTAGGGTTGGTTAAAGGAACAAGTCTACTATACCAAACCATGGACATATTTGTAGAAAAGTCAGAGGGAAGCCACGCCGGTGAGAAAGGGAGTGACGTTGAGATAGTTAAAAGAACTTTTGGTGCTATCCTTCATTCTGTCATTATTCATCCTTCATTCTGTTATTATAAAAGAAAAGGTTTTCTTGTGGTTTTTTTCTTCGTTTTTATTCACTGTCGTTCTTTAAATCTACCAATGCCATAAGACATGCTATTTTTTTCAGATTCTGAGTTCTTTTTCACTTTCTCTTTTTCTTTTCTCTGTTTTTTTGTTCATTGATTTTATTCTCTCTTTGTTTGTTTGTTTGTTTGTTTGTTTGTTTCTTTCTTTCTTTCTTTCTTCTCTGAGTACCTAAACAGATACAGCCATGTTTCCCAATCACCACTTTCTTTCTTTCTTTCTTTCTTTCTTTCTTTCTTTCTTTCTTTCTTTCTTTCTTTCTTTCTTCTCTGAGTACCTAAACAGATACAGCCATGTTTCCCAATCACCACTTCTTTCTTTCTTTCTTTCTTTCTTTCTTTCTTTCTTTCTTTCTTCTCTGAGTACCTAAACAGATACAGCCATGTTTCCCAATCACCACTTTCTTTCTTTCTTTCTTTCTTTCTTTCTTTCTTTCTTTCTTTCTTCTCTGAGTACCTAAACAGATACAGCCATGTTTCCCAATCACCACTTCTTTCTTTCTTTCTTTCTTTCTTTCTTTCTTTCTTTCTTTCTTTCTTCTCTGAGTACCTAAACAGATACAGCCATGTTTCCCAATCACCACTTCTTTCTTTCTTTCTTTCTTTCTTTCTTTCTTTCTTTCTTTCTTTCTTTAGTTTTTTCCTCTTTCTTATTTTTATTTTTTGCCACTTCTTTTTTTTTTCTTTTTGGTTTCTTTCCTCCTTCCTTTTTTTTGTTTCTTTCGCTTTTTTCCTCTCCATTTCATTTCTATTTTCTCTTTCGTCATTTCTCAAACTGTTAACATTTACATCTGATCGTCTTTTTCACTTTACCGAACCTTTCTTCGATCTTTCTCCATAGCTAAATCTTCCTCCATAGCTAAATCTTTCTCCATAGCTAATTCTTCATGTCTGAAACCGAGCGCAATGAATTTCAGACAAGACTTCACTTCTCACGCCATTACATTTTTCACAAGATGAAAAGAAAATTCTCATCCATTACAGTAATAGACTTCTTCTTCGTACCAATATTTCATTGAACCGAAAGCAAAACGAGGGAAAAAGTTTGGCAAAAATAAATAGAATAGGTCATCTTTTTCTTTATAAGAAAATTGTAACACAAATTTGTCAGCATTCAAAGATAAGCGTCATTTCTACTCTTTCAAATAAAAAATATGGCATTATTAATCATTATATATTTGATGCAACTATGAAGTAATAATTTACTTTTGATTTTCTAGGGAATTCATTCGGCGTTCAATGTTTGGGGTGCCGAAGGACCAATTATTTTCAAGCATAAATACGTGCGGTTCACACAGGAAAATGTCTGACAACAATTGAGATAAGAAAATCTTGCCTCAATTCATCATTTTGAGACTTCGGCGTCTTACAAATATTTGGCAAATATAAAGTTTTACAAATGGCTGTGGGAAGAAAATGGCAAATGTGAGAGAATTATGTAAATTTTAAAGAAATTGACGTGAAGAAAAATAAGCGGTTTTATTCTAATCTTTATTGTTTTCGTTCTTCTTTTTCCACTTTCGTTCTTTTCTTTTCTTCCATTTTATTTTTGTTCATTTCTTTTGCTTTCTTTTCGTTTTTTCTTTCTTTTTTCTTTTCATTTATTTCTTTTTGCTTTTCTTTCTCAATATTTTATCCTTCTTTCTTCATTATTTTTCTCTTCATCTCTCTTTTTTTTCTTTCTTATTTTCTCCGTCATTACCTCAGATATTTTATTATTTTCTTTCTTTTTATTTATTTATTGTTTCTTTACTTCCATTTAAAACCAATTTTTATTGGTTTTTCTCTTTGTTCTTTCGTTCCTTGATATTTCTTGCGTTCCATTTTATTTATTTTATATTTCATTTTCATTTTCTTTTCCTTCATTTTGTTCATCCATTCTTTCTCCTCTCCAGTTTTTCCAGCCCTTTATTGCTTTCTGTTTCTTTCCTATGTTTTTTTTTGTGTTTTCTTTGTTTTGCTTTTCCACTGGTGCCGCCTCTCTTTCCAAACCTTTTTCTCTACCTAATCCTAACATTCCTAATTTCTACTTTCCTAATTCTATTCCTCTCAACATTTTTGTTTGTTTGTTTGTTTGTTTCTTTCATTCTTGCTTTCAGAGCCAAGTGGAAGTCCATGATCGCCTACATCTTGAAGGGACACAGCCCACGAAAAAGAATAATAACCAGTTTCACTATTGGGACTCGCTACTAAACCTCTGCTTCACTTCCATCCCAAATTCTTGCACCACCAGACAGCTCTGCCCTCTCGGAAATTCTGACCACGCCGTAGTTGCTGTCAACATCTCGTGCCACTCCACCCCTACCCAAGAAACCCAAACCCAGACCAGCAGAATATCCTACTGCTATCAAAGAGCAAACTGGGATTCGTTCCGTGACTTCCTCTGCGACGTCCCTTGGAACAATGTTTTTAGTCTTCCCGTCGAAGACTGTGCATCAGAGGTCTCCTCCTGGGTTAAGGCTGGCATCGATGCTTTCATCCCTGCCAGGAAATTTCAGGTTAATGAAATTTCGAACATAATCACAAAACTTCACCCTCACAAAGCGAGTGGTGGAGACGGAATCCCAATCATAGTCTTGAAGAAATGTGCCCCTGAACTCTCCTCTGTCCTCTCTAAGCTCTACAACCTCTGCCTATACTCCTCCTGCTTTCCTGCTTGTTGAAAGTTTTCTACTGTGGTTCCAATATTTAAGAACACTGGTAAACGCTCGGACCCCGCAAATTACCGCCCTATCAGCCTTCTTCCGATCTTTGGCAAAGTGTTCGAAGCCATTACCAACGCCGAGGTAGTTCAACATCTCACAGCCCACAGACAAGCAATATAGTTTCCGCTTCACAAGGTCCACTGCTGATATGCTAACGACCATCACCGAGTATATATACCAGGCTCTCGACAAGAATGGTGAAGCCCGTACCGTCGCCTTGGACATCTCCAAAGCGTTCGACAGAGTATGGCATGCCGGTTTTCTACGGAAACTGCGAAGCTACGGCAGAACTTGACTTTTATTGGACCTAATCCAGTCATTCCTCTCTAACCGCACTCTGTAGGTGGTATTAAGCGGACATGCCTCTCAGAACTATCCTACAAACGCGGGTGTCCCCAAGGCTCTATCCTAGGCCCTACGCTCTTTCTAATCTACATCAATGATCTCCCCGATACCATAACATCCCAAGTAGGTATGTACGTCGATGACACCACAGTTTACTCTCGCCTCGATCAAAAATCTGGTGTTCGTGACAAGGCGAACCTTGGTTGAAAAGCTTGAAGCTTGAAAAGGACCCCCAATCCACCACGGATTGGGAAGTGGCTCGTAAAATTCAATTCTTCCTAAACGAAGCTGCTGTCAATTAACCACTACAGACAACCGCACTTCCCCCCCCCATTAGCATGGAACAGGCTTGCCTCCCAGAGAGTAAAACCCTACGCCTGCTTGGCCTGACACTCTCAGCGGACCTCAAGTGGAATGACTACGTCGTCGAATCCATTGCTAAATCCGCTGCTCTGAAAGTCGTCTCTCTGTGCAGGGACCGGAAATTCTTTCCGCCTGAATATATCCTGCACATATATAAATCTACTGTCCACCCGTGTATTGAATACTGCTACCACATCTGGTCGAGTGCCCCTGCTATTCTCCTCGGGCTTCTTAACAAAATACAGCGGAGAATCTGTAATGTGATCGATACCGAATTAGCTGACAGCCTGCAGTCACTCTCTCACAGGCGTGATGTGGCTTCCCTGTGCCACGGCTTCTGCTCGGATGAACATAAATCACTGGTGCCCCCTAGGTGTGAATTTGCACGAGATACTAGATTGGCAACTAGGTCCCATCCCTTTACAGTGTAACCGATGAAATATAACTGCAATTTCTACTCCAACAGCTTCTTTTCTCGCACTTCCCGCCTGTGGAATTCCCTTCCGGATGATTGGTTCCCCGACGTCTACAACCTCCAGAAGTTTAAATGTAAGGTCAATAGACACCTCCTAACACACTAACTCGCAACCATTTCCTCCAATGCTCTCCCTACGTACCTCCTAACTCGTCTATCACCCACCTCTGACAAATCGGTCTATGTAACCCCTTGCGCCATAGTGGCAGTGGACTGCCTTGCTTGGCGTGATATATATATATATATATATATATATATATATATATATACAGGTTTCATTGAATAATATAGACAAGTTCTGTCTATTTATTTTGTGTAAGATCCGTTCGTATGATCTGATTATCTTGATAGTGTTGTCATGGAAAGACGACAAGAAATCGCAATAACTGTTGATTTTTTTATCAGATCTGAGCTTTCGGCTTACATAAGCCATTATCAAAGAATGAACATTTAATGTTCAGTGAACATAGAACATTTAAATTATTATTTACAGAGTGGAGTTATACAGAGAAAATTAGACAGGTCCATTTTTTATGTCGCACATGGCTCTAGGCCGAGAAGGAATGGTGGGAGTGGGTTTTTTGGTCAATTGAGTGTATAGTGGCATGAGGGATTGGTCTGGGGACTGCTACTACTATGGTGTAGGGGGTAAGTATAATAACTATGACCTCTCCCGTCGATTATAGGCATTGAAGTATGTTAGAGATGTCGAAATTTATTTTATTTAGGCTAGGTTTAAACTGTTTGATGTAGGTAGCTTCTAGAATTTTAAGTTTTCGAACAGATCTTACACAAAATAAAAAGACAGAACTTGTCTATATTATTCAATGAAAGCTGTATTAATGAAAAATTGCTGCCAAAATACACACAATATATATATATATATATATATATATATATATATATATATATATATATATAATGATCTGAAATGAGGGAGGAAACAAAACCTTTAAACTAACAAAACCTTAAAACTAACAAAACCTTTGAACTAAAATTACAGATGCTAGTAGGACCCGTTAAACTATAAAAAATAAAAGCGATCGCTGTATTCTGCCAATAGACAGAATCAAGAAGCTCTCTCATTAACCAGTAAGAATGCTGGTCCCTGTATGTGGAATAGCAACGTCTCTAGAAAGCACACGAACAACAACTTTGCAAACAAAGTGTGTCTTCTGACTAGCGGCACAAGAGATTACGAAGCAAGCTTGTCTTACTTTGATCCCTCTACACCCATGGTTCCCAACCTCGGGGTAAATTACCCAAGTGGGGTAATGAGACCATATTTTTGGGGTAATGGGTGTTTGTTTTGGGAAGAGGCAATCAGCTTATAATTTCACACTGTGCCAAATTATTAACGAGACAGCATTTCAAGGAAGAATTCCCCCTACCCCAATCTCTCTTAAAGTATCTTTCTTTCAAGCTTCTAGAGCAGTACAAATTCTCATAGGATTTTCAACCACTTATCTATGTGAACAAGCTTTTTCTACTGTCATTGGAATGGACACCAAGAAACATGGCAGACTCAACGTGGCAAACGACGCCCGAATAGCCTTTCAGTTACAAAACCAAGACTAAATAAACTGGCACTGGCACAGGCAATACAAGCTCAACACTCACATTAAAAATCACGGCTAGGTTACGGCTACTATACCTATGATTATTATAGATTGGTACTATTGTATTGAATAATTTCCATTAACTTTGTCTGCTTTTAATGTATGAAAATATAATTACTTCTTTTCCTATATCACGGGTATTGTTCATTGGGGTAATGAATAATAGTGAAATTGTATTTTGGGGTAATCGCAGCAAAACGGTTGGGAACCTATGCTCTAGCCTCTCGCATTTAAATTGACTACCTTGATAGGCATTTTTCAAGTTTGCTCCTGAGACAAAGATTTGGCTGATATCTACATGCAACAGATTTTCCCAGGCTTCCTGTACCAATCTCCGCCGACGTTCGTCAATAAGGTTAATTTATAAAGAGGGATGGTAAATAACATGAAAATTACACTGACATCTCATTTTAACAGATATATTTGCCAAAATTACTTAAAATATCTTGAAATATTAAAGAGTAACTTTATTCAATAAAATAATCTTTAGCTTCAACCATGGCCTGCAGAAGAAATTGCAATTTTCCGTAACTCTTTTGGACGGTCTCCTTGTTTAAGTTGGTGAATGCTGCCATAATCCTTGCCTTCTCTTCATCTTTGGTATTACAAAGTGTTTTGTGGGGCTCTCGCTCGACTGTGCCCCACACATAATAATCAGGAGGTTTCAGTTAGGGGGTTAGATGTAAGGGATGAAAGTGGTTGCAGAAATTGTCTGACAGCCAGGATTAGATTCTCTTGATGATATGACAAAGTGCAGAATCCCGTTGTCAGACATAGGGCCTTCCAGCAGCTTTCTTCTTGTCCAAGGGAAGCACTACCTCCTCAAGGCACTTGATATAGGCCTCTGTGTTGAGTTTGAGATCCTGTGAGAAGATGAATGGAGGCATACCGTCAGCATCACTAGAGATAAATCAAAACACCTTCGTAATCATCATTAGGCTCATTCAACTCTTTTCGATTTCTCTGCACTGTCTTTACATCGACATCTAAACATTCTTAAATGTTTGTATTGGAATTTCTGGCGCGAATTTGAGGCATGGCCAAATTTATGACTGAGTGAATTTGAATCGTGCTCTTTTTTTCTCACAGAAAAAACTGACCCTGCTATACTTTGCAGTTGATAAAATCAATGACGACCCTGCACATCTGAGAAATAAAAAAATATAAAATGACGACAATTTTCTCATCGCTCCCCGTCTAAGTTTAATTACATGGTCTGATACGGGCAGATGAAGCTCATCAGCCTGGGAAAGCAGTTCACCTAGGGGAAGGAAACCTTATTTCAAACTTCCGCTTCCTTGCGACCATATACAATCATAGAAAAGGCTTCAGAAGGTAAAAACCGGAGTTGGTGTCTCTAAAGCTGTTGTACTCAACTAGTTCCTGCAACGGCACTGGTCCCAAATTGTAACGATCCTGGAAGACGTGCTACATGGGCAACAGTCTGACACCCGACACATTTCCCAGATTTGCATCCGACCATACTCCACCAAAACACTACACATAGAGAGGATACTCTAGCTTTGCCCTTATCGTTGGCACAACAGAGGTAACGACAGTTACCGGTTCTACGCCAACATTCGATTGGTGTAGATTGGTGTAGAGCACAGTGCAGGGGTCGTTCTCGTAGGTGGGAAATATTTTTTAATCTCACTGGACAGATACCCTCCGCCTCAAGTTGAACAGCCATCAGCCAGTAAGGTGTTGTCCTGCCATGGTTTGCCTTCTTCATGAGGTGCCTGGGGATTAGGAGATATCCGATAAGTTGACCGTAACATTTGCACCAGGCAACATCAAGAAATCTCAAAGGAAACTGTCACTAAAACTGGGTTGTTAGAATGTCCGGACTATACTGACCGGCCTATCTGAAGACCTCCAGGCTATCACTAACTCTACGAAAGTTACAGTTATCAATGACGAGCAGAAGAGGCTTCCAGTGGGCATTACTACACTACAGAAAACACGTCTGGCAGACTCTAGATCATTGAAAGAGGGAATACACGTTATTCCGGCAGAGAAAGAGCTCCAACGGACCACACCAACACTGAACCAGGTAGTAACGGTACTGAGTGACCTCTATCTCTCTCCACCTCAACATCACAGTAGGTCCCATGACTCTCGTAAGCGTGTATGCCCGGACAATCTCTGCCACACAACTATAATCAGCAGCATCCCAAGCAAGGAAGATCATGCTCTTCTGGGCGACTTCAAATATCAGAGTGGGTGTTGATTGCGACCCGTGGCTTAGCAACAATGGCCAGAGACTACACGAACTATGTACATACCACAATCTGTGCATAACCAACTCTTTCTTTAAGACCAAGGCCCAATATAAGGTCTCTTGGTGACACCTACGCCCAGGGCACTGGCACCAGTTGGATTTAATCCTTGTCAGACGAACGGCCATTAAGAACGTTCTTCACACTCGTTCTTATCACAGTGCGGACTGTAACACAGACCACTCCCTCGTGTTCTGCAAAATCAAGCTCCAGCCGAAGAGGTTACATCATGGCAAGAAGCAAGGGAATCTTTGCATTGATGGCAACAAGATGAGAGAAAAAAAAACTTGTAGAGAGCAGTTTGCTGTGAGATTTGACAGAAAACTGAAACTCTCACAAACTGAGGACTGCCAGAGAGAAATGTACTACTTTACGGAATACAATGCGCTGCACTGCTTTGGCCCTCTTTGTGAGGAAGTTCTCAGATCAAGGAACATGTAAGTGTCTGGTTTGAGGAAAAGTTCTGAGACGACTCTCGTTATTAAAGCCAAGCGCGCCGCTCTAGAAGGGTACAAGTGGTCATACAACGAGAGAAAGATTCTCCGAGCTGCCAGGAACAAAGCCCAGCAGCCTGCTAGACGTTGGATAGAGTTCAGTGAAACCATTCAGACAGCAGGAATCACAGAAAATATCAGTGGTATGTAGGATGACATCAAGACAACAATGAGATCCGTGCAGAACAAGATAGTCCCCCTCAAATCTTTCACTGGTGTAGTGATCACAGAAAACAGACAACAAATAGAGAAATTGTTGGGACACTATTCCTACTTTTACTCCAAAGCGAATATTTTGACGACTGAAGCCCTTGACGCCATTAAGTGCCGACCTGTCGTGGGAGAGCTCGACACTGAGCCGGCGATAGAGAAACTCAGCGTGGTCATCAACCGCTTGACCACAGGGAAAGCCCCAGGCAGTGATGGAATTTCCCACGATTTTATCAAGCACTGCAAGACTTTCCCAGTGCTTTCTAGGCACAAAGTTCTCTGCTAGTGTTAAAAAGAAAGGGCTGTATCACAGGACATGAGGGACGCTACGATCATCACACGCTACAAGAACAAAGGCGAGTGAAGCAACAATTACAGAGGCATCTTTCTACTCTGCGCCGTGGGAAAAGCCTTTGTGCGGGTCATCTTTTCCGTTTGCAGAAACTTGTCGAACGTATTTACCCACAGTCGCAGTGCGGCTTCCGAACTGAACGATTAACAGTAGACATTGTCTTCTCGCTCCGTCAGTTCCAGAAGAAGTGCAGAGAACAGCAGATGCCCCTGTATGTCGCTTTCATCGATCTAGCTAAGGCATTCGACCTCGTTAGCAGGGAGGGCCTCTTTAAAATTCTGTTAAAGATTTGCTGCCCACCCAAGAAGCAGAGCTTGATAGAGTCCTTTCATAACGACATACGTGGGGCTGTGCAGTTCAACAGCAGCACCTCAGAGCCCTTCAACATCTGCAGCGGTGGTCAAACAGGATTGTGTTCTCGCTCCCACTCTCTTCGGAATTTTTATCGCGCTGCTTCTGAAGCACGAATACAGCATAACATGGGAAGGGTTTTACCTGCACACGAGATCAGATGGCAGGTCGTTCAATATCGCTCGTCTCAGAGTCAGGATCAATGTTCAAAAATTCGTTACCAGAGACAGGTTTTTTGCTGATGACGTGACATTAGCATTCCACACCCAGCTTGAACACTGATAAATAATTTTTCTATCAAGCCAGCAGAGACTTTAGGCTGAGCATTTAGTTTGAAAAATACAAAAGTTCTGGGTCAAGGTACCGCAGCGCCACCGGTCATCACCCTCAATGCCTATGAGCTGGATGCGATCCATAAATTTATCTACCTTGGCTCCATTACTACGGACAACTTTTCCCTGGACATAGAGCTCGACAAGAGAATTGGGAAGGCCGTTGCGCACCTCACAACACGTGTTTGGACAAACTTCAAGTTGATAGTGAAGACAAAAATAGCAGTGTACAATGCCTGTGTCATCAGCACACTGCTACACGGACTGGGAGACATGGACCACATACGGCAGGCAAGAGAGGCGTCTGAACAGATTCCACGTCATAATTATCCGCCGCATTTTGGGAATATCATAGCAAGAAAAGGTGCCCAACACAGAGGTCCTGTCTCGCGCTGGTCTGCCCACCATGTTCACACTTCTTAAACAGCACAGGCTCTGCTGGCTATGTCACGTCCACCGCGTGTCAGACCACCTGTGTGGATAACTGGCTTCTGGAAGAAGACCCACTAGTCGGCCACAGTTGCAGTTTCGTGACATGGTTAAACGCGGCCTGAAGGCTGTTGGCATAAACATGTAGTCGTGAGAGGGCAGTAGTCCAAGTAGAAAGGAACCCTCGTCAATTGCTCGGGTGTAATGAAAGCTTTAAAACTAATCCATGGTCCTGGAGCTCAGACTTTTTGGACGTTGGCACGAAAGACTAAAAGAAATAGTTGTTTCCGGAAAGCGAAACCGTAGACTGAAAGAAAAATGAATGGTTGTAAGTCAAATTTTGATTTCCTGGTATCGATATCAAATAAGTTTTTTCGACGTAAACAGAATTTTGAAGGCTAAATAAGTGCTCTGAAGAAATGGTATCATGGCTGAGACTAAGAACTACAATTATACCCACTTAGAGCCAAACCCGAGGCAAAGATTAAATAAAAGGGCTGAAAAAATACAGACATACAGGCAGATAAACACACACACACACACATACATCTTGCCTTTCATATATATATATATATATATATATATATATATTATCGATTTTCTGCACTATTGTTAGAACTGCAACCTTGAAACTTCTGAATATCGTTTCTTATGTTTGTTTTTGTTTTTTATAAGCGTTTCACCCCGAGCAAGGCATGTCACTGCCACTACTGTGCAGGGGGCTACGTAGAGTGGAGAAAGGCTGATTAAATATAGGAAATAACAGAGGGTGGGTGATAGGCGGGTGAGGATACCGAGAATGAGGGTTGGGTAGATGAGAGTGTTATGAGAATAGTTGGGAGTTAGTGTGATAGGAGGTGTTTATTGACCCTACATTTAAACACCTGGAGATTGTAACATTCGGGAAACCAGACTTGTGGAAGGGAGTTCCACAGGCGGGAAGCGCGAGAAAAGAAGCTGTTGGAGTAGAATTTACGGTTACATCTTATTTGTTTAACTGTAAAAGGGTGGGACCTAGTTGCTAATCTAGTATCTCGTGTAAATTCGTGCTTAGGCGGCACCAGTGATCTAAGCTCATCGGAGCAGAAGCCATGAAAGTACTTGTAGAAGAGGCACAGGGAAGCTACATCACGCCGGTGTGAGAGCGGCTGCAGCCGGTCTGCCAAGTCAGTATCAACCACGTTACAGATCCTCCTTTGTATTTTGTCAAGAAGCCCAAGGAGAGCAGCAGGGGCACCCGACCAGATATGGCAGCAATATTCAATACACGGGTGGATGGTAGATTTGTATATGTGCAGAATAGTTTCAGGTGGGAAAAATTTCCGGGCCCTCCACAGGGAGCCCACTTTCATAGCAGCAGATTTGGCAATGGATTCAATATAGTCATTCCATTTGAGGTCCGCCGAGAGTGTAAGGCCAAGGAGGCGTAGTATTTTACTCTCTGGGAGGCTAGCTTGTCCCATGCTAATGGGAGGTAGATGCGATTGTCTATGGTGGTTAGTTGATAACAGCTTTGTTTTGGAGGCATTGAAATTTACCAACCATTTCCTACCCCAGGTCACTACGGATTGGAGGTCCCTTTCAAGTGCAGCAGCGAGGTTCACTTTGTCGTCCAGACCTGGTTTCTGATCGATGCGGGAGTAGATTGTTGTGTCGTCGGCATACATGCCAACTTGGGATCTAATGGTGTCGGGGAGATCATTAATGTAGATCAGAAAGAGCGTGGGACTTAGGATAGAATCTTGAGGGACGCCCGCGTTCGTCTGGTAGTTTTGGGAGGCATGCCCATTTAATACCACCTTTAATGTGCGGTTAGAGAGGAAGGACTGGATGAGGTCAAACAGATGTCCAGTTATCCCATAGCTCCGCAGTTTGCACAAGAGGCCAGCATGCCAGATCCTGTCGAATGCTTTGGAGATATCCAAGGCAACGGTTCGGGCTTCACCATTCTTGTCGAGTGCCTGGTATATGTACTCGGTAATGGTCGTTAGCATATCAGCAGTAGACCTGGTGAAGCGAAACCCATACTGTTTGTCAGAGAGAAGCCCGTTGGTCATAAGGTGCTGAATCACCTCGGCGTTGATAATGGCTTCGAAAACTTTGCCAAAGATTGGAAGGAGACTAATAGGACGGTAATTGCCGGGGTCTGAGGGTTCGCCAGAATTCTTAAATATAGGTACTACGCAGGAGGACTTCCAACAGGCAGGAAAGCAGGAAACAGATAGGCAGAGGTTATAGAGTTTAGAGAGGACAGAGGAGAGTTCTGGGGCACATTTCTTCAGTACTATGACTGGGATTCCGTCACCGCCGCTCGCTTTGTGTGGGTCAAGTTGCGCAATTATCTTGGCGACCAGCGAGGGTGAAATGTGGACGTTATTTAGTTGAGCCTTAGTTCTGGGTGGGAAGTCTGGTGTAGGTATTCCTAACGAGTCCAGTGTCGAATTGGTTGAGAATCTACGGGCAAAACATTCAGCCTTGTTTATGTCTTTGTCTATGAGTGTATCAAATTTGATTAAAATCGGGCCACTCCGTCTATAACCCGATTTTTTCGATTTTCGATTTTCGATATTTATTGGGGTTCCTCGACACAAAACCTAGCTATGAATACTCGCAGACGCGTATAGTACAACTGTGTAAATTTTCAAGAAAATCGGTTCAGCCATTTCGGAGTCTATAGGTAACGGGCACACACACACACACACACACACACACATACACACACAGAGACAAAGTTCCATTTTATAAGTCTATATATATATATATATATATATATATTTTTCCATCTGTAAACGAGAACGCGTAATAACTCGTTTACAGATGGAAAATATTCAAAAGTCCTACAATAGAATTGTAGTGAACATTTTTTAATACAAATGTGCACGAATTTTATGTGGTCTAATCTAAATGTGGTCTAATCTTATGACCAGAAACTAAGTAATTAAACAATCAATATATATATATATATATATATATATATATATATATATATATATATATACCAAGTTGTTATTTCTTATCATCAAGAAGAATTTGTTATGCTGTGTTGTCTACCTTTTTATCAGCGACAAATCGCATGTTCCTACAAGTAAAAAATTTGAGTGTCTCTTGTGTCTCTGACGAATTGGCAACAGGTATTAAAGAAAACGGTCTGTGAATCGGTTGCTGGATCTTGTATGCCACCGTCCTCATCACAGATCGCTATCTACAAAATTCCTGCAAGTGTCGTACGTGAACTACAAATTGAAATACGATCTTATTCGGGAACGAGTCATGTCAAGCAACGGGATATGATTAATGGGCGAAGGATATGAGAGAGACGGAAAAGAGAAATCCTATCGGACATTGTTACACCTGTTTTCAGTGTTTAAGAAGAATGCAAGAAAAGAGGCATTATCTTTCCGCCTCTGTTTCTATCTTCTCTCACTCGCTTTCTGTATCTCTCTCTCTCTCTCTCTCTCTCTCTCTCTCTCTCTCTCTCACTTTACCTACCTAAAATATATTTGATATTTAAAAGAAACGGGATTTTTGTACAGATGTAAAAAATTATTTTAGAGTTTTGAATATTAATTTTTAACATCAACGATGAAGTGAGATTCTTCTTCTTTTATGTGCCCTGTCCTTTCAGGACGTAGGCGATCATGTCCCTCCACATCTTCCTGACCCTGGTGGATCTTAGCACACTTTCTCCTGTTACTCCACACGTTCCGTCATCCACTTTATCAGGTCCTGCAAATATGTTGTCCGCTGCTTTCCTCTGTCTCTTTTTCCCTCTATCTGGCCTGTCAGTATCAGATTCTCCAAGCCCTCCTTCCTCATTTCATGTCCCACGACCTTTACTTGTCTCTTGCTGATGCTCAGTATTAATTTCCTTTTCTTTTTATCCTTTCTATAACCTCACAATTGTTCACATGCTCGGTTCATGATATCCGCAGCATCCTTCGGTAGAATTACATTTCAGCTGCTCCAAGTTTTTCTTTCATCTTAGAAGATATTGTACAACATACACTGCCATATTGAAGCACCGACATCACACAGCAACTCTGTACTCTCCTCTTTGTTTCTAGTGAAATTGTCCTGTTTCTTAATACTTCACTCAACTTCTGGAATGCTTCTTTCGCCATGCCAATTCACCTTCGGATCTCTGTGTCGCACTTTCTGTCTTCTGTTATAACGCTTCCCAGGTATTTAAATTTTTGTACCTGCTTCATTCTGGTATCCCTGACTTGTATTTGGCATTTTGGGCTGACCTTTTTACTGATGACCATGCATTCGCTTTTCGTGCAGTTTATTTCTAGTCCTTTCTTGTTACTTTCTTCTGCTACCTTCTGGAGGAAGTCTTGTAGTTTCCTTTCTGTGTCTGCTATCAGCACTGTATCATCTGCGTACCTTATATTGTTCAAATTGTGGCCTCTGATGTCGAATCCTGGCATAACTTCTAGTGTTCTCAGAATAGTCTCGCTGTATAAGTTGAATAAATCCGGTGAAAAAACGCATTCTTGTTTATAATTGCTGAACATTTTACATTAAAAGTTAATCTGAACATTTTACATTAAAAGTTAATCTAGATCAATATATACTTAAGCAAATATTTATTTTCATGACTATCCGTAAGCATCAAATAATTTTTCTTATTTAATAAGCTAGCGTTATTTCGTTTTTAAGATAACTAATTTTTCAGTAAAAAATAAGTTACATCCTTTTTTCCGCTGTAAGATTTAGCTCTTGCTACAATATCCCATGTAATAAAAGGTGTATTAGCACTATTTTTTAATTGCCAGAATTGTTTTGTTTCTTTTTTGAGGAGTAACATATTTTAACCAATTTACTAGTTATTTTTTTTATCATTTAACTATAATATAATATGTAAATAATTATCTTGAGTAATCTATTTTAAGCAAATTTTTAGGGTTATATGTTATTTCTCTTACTTCTTAAGCGAATTTATTCTGTTAAGGAATTTTGTATTTAATGATAAATTTTAACTAAAATTTACACGTTAGTTTTTTTAACTAGTATTTAACATGTAAATATTTTTTATTATCTTATTTTTAAGCATTTCTGTAAAATGTTTTGTCTTTTAGTTTTTAAACAGAATTTTATTAAAGTATTGGTCTGTATCGCGAATTATTTATGAAGCATCTAAAATGCGTTATAAATGATTCGAGATGAAGGTTTCCTTCTTTTAAATCACTTTATTGTAAACATCTCGTAAGATATAATTAGAAAATAAAAATAAAAAGGAAAGTTATAAAAGAGAAAGACCGACCAAATAAGATGTAATAAAGAAGAAAATTGGAGGAAGAGAAAGAAACGTCGTAAGACGAGCCAATATGATAACAGTTTTGTTTTTACTTTTTTTATTA
Organism: Ascarosepion bandense; assembly: GCA_037127315.1. NCBI lineage: Eukaryota > Metazoa > Mollusca > Cephalopoda > Sepiida > Sepiidae > Ascarosepion > Ascarosepion bandense. Next base: position 668,205 of record JBBBDQ010001504.1, read on the forward strand.
ATTTTTTAATGTATCTATATATATTTATTGGTTTATTTTCTTCTTTTCTTCAAAAAGACACCCCGTCTTGGGCGTATGTAGGAAGATCTGTACAACCAAGCATACCCGATCTATAACATCGAATAGCCCAAGTGAAGTCTTGATTAATTACCTTTTCTGGGGGGAACTTATTTAAAGCACGTCCTAAAGCTAGTAGCAGTTTTTTTTCTGGGTACGAGCTGAATACTGATCATATTCGGTTGGGTCGTCTATCGAAAAAGTCTGTTGTTTATTTAGACCCGAAACTTCTAGTGACATGGGAGCAACAACACTGACGACACACCTAGATTCGGCACTTTAAGGTGTATTTTAATAATAATTTACAGAGAACAGTGATATTTATATTTTATACCTAGCATCATAGCCCAGCGTTGCCCGTGCAACTCAGAACATTTTAGTAGTAGGACTCGGTTATATAAAAAAAACAATTATATAAAAAATTGTTGTTAAAAATTTTTCAAAAATTCCATTAAAAAAATCTATTTTTTTTTGTTTTGCGTAAACGTAATTTGATATTTTGTGTGACATTGTCAACAACATTGCGTTTTTGTTTCAAAATTACGGGGAAAATATTTACATTTTTTGTTGACTAAATGAATTTAACATAAAAATTAGAAATATGAAAACTATTACGCTCTCAGTTCAGAATTTTCAGAAGAATATTTAAAAGTGTAGACATTTAATTTTAGACAAAAAAAAATTAAATAAAAAGGCTCATTTTTTTAATAAAAATGTTTTAGTCGCGTTTGACACATGTGATTTGATTTCTGTGACGTAATTCAGCAACCATCTTAGATCTTAGCTGTTTTACGGAGGTAAAATTTGCTGAACTTAAACTCAAAAATATGTCAGCCTGGCTTCCCTGTAGATATGTGTCCCTAGAAAGTTTGAATGGCGTAGCTTAAAAAATGTAGGCGTGCATAGCTTACAGTCACACGCAGATTGCCTTTTATATATATAGATTACCTGAAGTCATTGTATGATGGTAGAAATGCAAGATTAAGATAAGCTTCATAATAACAATTTAAGTTTATACAGCTGTAGATACACAGAGATATCAATAATTCTGCATGTTAATAATATGATAAAAACATTTATAAAAACACAAAATAATATCCTTGTTTGACAAGAATCTTAATTTAGTGATGCATAGTAGTCGTGGATAACTTCCAACCTATTGTTTAAATAGCCTCATCAACCCATAACTGGCCAAGCGAGGTGATTGCGGCTACACCCACCTGAAGATATAGTCAATCCTGAAGAAGTTCCTTCAACAGGATTAAGAAGCTAGTAGATTTTAATCCGGGACAGGTTATTAACCTTGGAGTCAATAATCATTTCAATTGAACATTATACATTATACAATGAAGTTTTTTTTTCTTTTTAATCAATTAACCACAAGGAAGGCGATAATGCTACAAGACAAAATGTGTTTCTAGGAGTGAAAAAGACTAAGAAAACTTTAGAAACACCCGGAGGCCAATCCTAACGCGGAAATAGGGGATAAAACTCTACTCCAATTTAAAAGGCCTGGGAAGAGTGTACGGGTACACTCTTCCGGGTACACTTTTATTGTGATCGATACTCTGGATTTGACCTGATCAATTTTACTGATGGAGAACTGAGTTCAAATGCCAGCGACAGCTGTTTGTTATCAAAATAACTAATTTTTAAAGCATAGCTTAGATGTGACACAAGGCCGAATGTATTGGCCAACGAGCTCACTACTGAGTCGTATTTGTTCTATCAATACAAACTTGCTCACCGTTACACAACCTTGTGTTGCACTCATGATTTTCTAAGGGCTAAGGTTAGATGTGGTACAAGGCCAAAAGTGTGTAGCACCCAGTGAGGAGCGAACTTATTACTCAGTCTTAATTTATTTAGCGAGACCAGCTTGCTTATCATTACACCACATCGAAGTCCTCTTTTTGTGATCACGATGTTTAAGATGTCACGTTGAGAGAGGCAGGAAAATATTTTCTTGCACTTCGTTTTATCAACAAATCTATTTACTCGCACGAAACAACATCTGGACAATTTTGTAGTATATATTCGTATTTTTTTCCAAATTCTTTTTATGAAATATCGCACTGTTTTAAGATCCTGAATTAACTTTTGGGAGAAAAGTTTATTAAACCACGTGTTATTTTACAGTGTAATTTGCCGGGATGATGTGATTAGATCTGAATTTATATCAACGAATTCAACTGGAATTTGGAGAGCCGAGTTCGAATTCAATTGAATTCGTTGCATTTAGTTACGTTCAAATAACCTTGGGAAAGGTATTAATCCGTTCCTCATTCCCCAGCCATGGGTTAAATAGCAGCACAGATTAGGTTCCATAGCTTTAGTGTCTAACCAGTCTACCGCAGAAAGTAATGGCAACCTACTGCGGGAAATATCTTGTCAGCCATGTCTTTTTCGTGATATGATCGCCCCAAACGTGTATCACGTATGGCACTTAACTGATATATGTATCTATACTTCGTCAAATTTTATTATAAAAATCGATATTTTCATAGAAGAATTGAAGTTAATTGCTGTGGATTCCGGTAATGGGAACAGCACAAATAAATGGAACAACAACCAGAATTTGAGATGAAAAAATAAGTATATTAACGTAAAGGATACAAAACTGAACGCAGGTTAGTAATCCAGGAATACAGTTAGTACGAAGTATATATACAAGTCTCTGAAGTGAAGTCGTAGTATGTTTAGTAAGTTCACGTCGGAAGCTGACAGGTGCTGTGTGATAATATTCTTGATGCGTGGAGCCCAGAGCTACTATGAACTGCTGACGCTATGAAACCTCGGTATCTTCTGGAATCTTGCGGTATCTGACTTATCTCCCGGTATCTATCTATTGCAGTAGTATATATATACGCAAGCTGAGTCCATTATTATGGAAAAAAGGGGAGATCTCACAACATTAACCAATCATATATTAGCAAATTATATTATGATATATCCCGAAAAGGAATACAGTATAAAAAGATCAGTTGAAGAATGGAACTCTACACCAGGAATAAGAAATACAGATTTATTGTACTTAGGTACAATTAACAATAATACACATATAGGCAAGCCACGGGTTGGAGCGGAATCGACTATCGAATAGTGAATGTCTTTGTCTAAGACATTTTTCCTTGTCGTATCGCTCGTTACCGTCTTTTATAAAGTAGAGCATTTTATTCTCGGGGATGGCAGGACGTTCCACTATAACAATGTACAATGCATCATGTAACCCAATACTACTTTTCAGATGGATTCTTAAGTGAGTCTGTATGGCTAGAGACTTAGCAGGATTGAAAACGATCTGTCAAAGGGCAGATGAACCTTGTACGGTCAACGTTCATCTAGCAAAGTTGGTCGGGGTTAGATCGGGCTCTATAGCTATGGATGCAGCTAGTGCAGGGATGAAAGGCTATCACTGTGCAGAGAGTTTATAGAATGTAGTCAGATGCCAAGGTGGGGGGGTTCCCTTAGTAGAATCGAGAGCTACATACCTTGACCAAGGCATATAGTCAAGTTGGAGGACATAGTCTTTGGCTTGAACTGAGCTCCACCAGAACGTACCCAAGGTTTCAATTCACATATGTGGGAATGTGCGTTGTGCTGTAGTGGATATCGGGTGCGAACGAGAAAACAGAGAGACGCATTCGAATTCTAGTTAAATTTGTTTCGTTCACTTAGGCTCAACCTCTCTTGAAAGGTATGAATCCGTCGCTTCTTCCTCCATCTTATCGGTTAAATTAGCAGGACAGATTGGATTTTATAGCGTTGGTTGGCAACCAGTCAACCTCAGAAAGTAATGACAACCTACCACGGGAAAGTCTTCTGCTCGGTCAGTCATGTCTCTTTCAAGACATGATCGCCCAAAGCGTGTATCACGTATGGCACTTAACTGACTGACTGAATATAATAGTTGGAAACATGATTAAGGCTTCTACTGGGCACAAAGTGAGGGATCGGTTTTAGATTGTGATGAAGTAATAAACTGATCCCCCACTAATTACTACCTAATAATATAATATAATACATCTCTTCCTCCTCTAGCTATGAGTCAAATAAAAGGGCAGATTGGGTAGACTGATTTCCTTGGCTGGCAACCATTCTACCGCAGGAAGTAATGGCAACCTACTGCGGGAAAATCTCCTACCCAGTCAGTCATGTATGTTTCGATACATGAATGCCTAAGCGGTGTTCCACGTATGGTACTCGACTGATGTAGGGAAAACTGATCGGTGGTCAGATGCGCAGCGATTCTACAAGCACACCATAGAACAGATTGATGATGGCAAACTTTTAGGATATACCTATACATATATCGTAAATATACTATGTTGCTTTCAGTTTATCAGTTTCTTCTAGGATTGTTTAAAATAACTTATTTCGTGGTTTTACATTGCGTAATCTAAATGCTGTTCCTTATATTGTGGAAAAGGATACATAATAATATTAGAATCCATATTTATCACTGAAAATAATGTCTATAAAAATTACCATATGTTTTTTAATAATTTCATTCCAACTAAGACGATAATCCTAGTAAACTGTACTGGGTTACCGGTAAGGAAAAAAATGAGAAGACTTTAGCAAAAAGAAAGAAAAATAAAAGAATAGGTTTCAGGGAAGTAAAAAAAGCAGAAGAGAATGTGATCAGGTGTGAAATAAAGCCATTAAAATAGAATTTATGGTTTTATCCAGCTGTTTTACCAGTAAAACAAGGAGACCTAATGGCCAATCTAGTAGTGCGCTGGAATTCATGTGGTTCACGTAAAGGAGGGGAGTCTGTTAGAACAACTGGCATGAAAATATTTATAAAAGAAGACATAGAGAAGCCACGTCACAACGGTGGGAAACTGAGTGAAGTTGTGATGCCAGGTCAAAGTCAATAAAACTGCAGACCTTTTTTTCGGATATGGCAACAACATACAATGCACCGACGAATGGTTTACTTATAAATCATACCATAAGACATTTTTGAACGAAGACATTATTACCATAATACATTTTTGAACGAAGACATTATTACCATAAGACATTTTTGAACGAAGACATTATTACCATAAGACATTTTTGAACGAAGACATTATTACCATAATACATTTTTGAACGAAGACATTATTACCATAATACATTTTTGAACGAAGACGTTATTACCTAATAAGACATTTTTGAACGAAGACATTATTACCATAAGACATTTTTGAACGAAGACATTATTACCATAATACATTTTTGAACGAAGACATTATTACCATAAGACATTTTTGAACGAAGACATTATTACCATAATACATTTTTGAACGAAGACATTATTACCATAATACATTTTTGAACGAAGACATTATTACCATAAGACATTTTTGAACGAAAAAATTATTACCATAATACATTTTTGAACGAAGACATTATTACCATAAGACATTTTTGAACGAAAAAATTATTACCATAATACATTTTTGAACGAAGACATTATTACCATAAGACATTTTTGAACGAAAAAATTATTACCATAATACATTTTTGAACGAAGACATTATTACCATAAGACATTTTTGAACGAAAAAATTATTACCATAATACATTTTTGAACGAAGACACTATTACCATAAGACATTTTTGAACGAAAAAATTATTACCATAATACATTTTTGAACGAAGACATTATTACCATAAGACATTTTTGAACGAAAAAATTATTACCATAATACATTTTTGAACGAAGACATTATTACCATAAGACATTTTTGAACGAAAAAATTATTACCATAATACATTTTTGAACGAAGACATTATTACCATAAGACATTTTTGAACGAAAAAATTATTACCATAATACATTTTTGAACGAAGACATTATTACCATAATACATTTTTGAAGGAAAAAATTATTACCATAAGACATTTTTGAAGGAAAGAATTATTACCATAATACATTTTGGAAAGAGAAAATAATTACCATAATACATTTTTGAACGAAGACATTATTACAATAATACATTTTTGAAGGAAAAATTATTACCATAATATATTTTTGAACGAAGACATTATTACCATAATACATTTTTGAACTAAAAGATTATTACTATAATACATATTTGAACGAAGAAATTATTTTCAATAATACATTTTTGAAGGAAAAATTATTACCATAATAGATCTTCAGTTTTCTAAAATAAAAATAAAAAAATAAAAAATAATTTTCATCAAAATTCAACTAAGTCAACCTTCCCACTATAACCGAACATAAAAAATACCTTTAAACCCCACCTTCTTGGCATCAAATAACCCACGGATGTTGATATGCCGTTAAACCAATCTCAAACTCAACACTCCAAATTCGATACTTTCCGAGTAAATGCATATTTTTAGATACAGTGCCCCGCAAAAGTTTACAACACACTACTAAAAATTATTTTTAGGTATTTCTAATACTTTTTCTTCTACGTTCCTTGTCCTTTCAGGACGTAGGCGATCATGGCCTTCCACGTCTCCCAATGCCTGGTGGCTCTTAGCACGCTTTCTCCTGTAAAATCTCGCAGCTCCCGTTCTGTCATCTACTTGTTCAGGCCCTTCAAATATGTTATTTACTGTTTTCCTCTGTCTCTTTTTTCCTTTATCTGGCCTGTTAGTATCAGATTCTCCAAGCCCTCATTCCTCATTGCAGGATTTCTAATACAGTTATATTAATTAAACTTTTACTGATCATAGAACATATATTCAGGTATTCAGTGAAACAATCAGATTTTTTAAAAGAACCTCAGAAAGGTATCCCACGAAGAACAACCAATATTTAATAACTCAAAAATTTACGACACATTTTTTTATTTACAATAGCTTTTTTTTTAATGTGTTAAAATTTTACTAGAATGTTCCAAACTAGGCCAAGGTTGTTTTTTTAGAACGTTTCAGATTAATCTGATGACTACTTTTAGGAGTGATTAAAAGTATTGCGTCGTTTTTATTCTGTCAATCATCCTTTAAACATTGAAAAAATAGGGAAAAGCTAAATAATTTATAAAGACCTACGTAACGTATATTTGACCTTCATACAAATGGACCTGGTTATAGGACGATATCCAGTCATTTAAATGTTCCATTGGGTTAACTTGGTACGATAGTTCGTCACGGGAAGATTTGTCTCATTTCATTCGCCCCACCAACCAAAAGACTTGATCGTCCTAAAAACGTAACAGCAAGATTATTAGTGGCGAGAAAAGTTGGTAACGAGGGAGAAATAGAAGTAAGCGAAATAAAAATGAGTGCGGATAGAATTAGCCGTTCACTTCGTCGATATGACATCTTTTCGAGGACCCCAAGGAAAATACCACCTGCTAGACTAGATTTCGCAAACGAGCATTGTATCAAACCTGCAGGACCGAAGAATCCACCCACCTCTATTGAACAGGCGAAGAGGCTCATCCTTTGTTCCCTGTTTAGGATGTGGTTTCCAGCTTCCACTTTTCCAATCTTTTCACTCCTTTTTCTTTTCTTTTTTTCTCTCTTTCAATTGGAGTAGATAGACTAGACTATCGCCCGGTTCACACTCCACCAACGTCTATTGATCAGCAGAGCAATAAATATATATTCATAAATATACATATTATCCTACGTTTAAGGCACAACTCGAAGTTTCATGCATACGCAATCATCAGGAGCATATTTCAAATGCATCTGATTATATATATATATATTGTTACGTACCATCTTTCATTTACGGTTACGCGCATAGAGGAAGGTACAATAACATATAAAATAAAATCACAATTCTTTTCCCTATGTTTTCTTTCTTTATTGTCCAAATACGGCCTAGCGAAATGGAATCATTTAATAAACAGGCACAGTAGATGACAATCACCAGAACACAATGATACAGGGGTAACAAATAACAATTTCATTTCTTAACTATAAAGATTAAATATATTGTGGTATTTTAAAATATGAAAGACTGGATAAAACAAAACAATGAGATAAAAATAAATATTAAAGGACAAAATAATGGTGGGTATTTGTCTTGTCAGAAAGGTGAATATTATTTTGATAAACGACTTATAATTATCCAGCTGTCCACAATTGTTTAGTGTCCTGACATTCCTTGTCGTGAAAGTGATTTTGTGTTTGGCCCTAACAGTCGCAGGGTAATGGTCCGATGGCATCTGTTGCTCATGTCGTTTCATCCCGGGCGAGAGACAATTTCCGAAGAATTGTATCCTCTTTACACCGTTGGTACTAATGGTCGCTGGGTGATGGTCAGGTGACATGTCTTGTCCATGTCGGTCCTTACCGGATGAGGAATTAATTCCTTTAGACTTAACACCCTTCACGCTATTAAGTTTTATATATTTGTTTATAAACGCAATAATTTTTCTTGGTAGTAATAAGGAAGTGGTTTCATGTTGCTTTCTCCAACAGTATATCGAGGCAGCAAGTAATTTTCTAGACATATGCTATTAAATATAAGAGACAATGAATGTCTATTATGTTTAATCATGAGCCGTTCTAAACGTCGTATTTTGGCTTTAATTTCAGTTGAAAATAAAGACAAAAATTCTCCAACATTTGGATAATTATTTATTGGTTTTCTTCTAAGCTTTCGGCTCACATGAGCCATCTTCAGAGAGGTAGTTTAAACTGAAATATTATAAAATCCACCATCACCGACAATTTTATTTTGTGTTGACATAAAACTCCGCTTGGCAACGGCAATAGTTACCAAAAATAATAAACGCAGTTCTTAAGTTTGCGATGCGGTTTTATGACGTCACACCGCGGGATAGCGCAAAATGACAACAAAACCATCTAGTCAAATGCAATGTGATATGTTAATTCCTGTTTTAAAGTTGATTTTATTGAGTGTTGATTGTTTTGATTTGATGTACATGGCCTCCAATATATGCAGGTTCCTCTTACTGTGTGTATGAGTAAGGATCACCGTATTGTTGACTAAAATCTGTCTGATATTACCTACATGTTTATGTTTTTCAGAGAAATGTTGTTTAATAGTACTCTGATCAGAAAGATGACATGTAAGTCTACGGGAGAGCGTAGTTGTGGTAAAACCAATATATGTACTAGGTTTTTGATTAGTATCAGAGATGCAATCTCTGAATGGGCATGTAAATTGGTACACTACATTGGTTTTTTGTAAAGAATTTAGTTTAGTGCCTGTTGGGTTATTATAGACTATGAGGTCAATTGTTTTATATATATATAACATAGCACACTTGGTATACAATCCAGGTAAATTC